>CM028380.1:985861-1077875 GCA_013146195.2 Codonopsis lanceolata
CAGAACATGATTATAAATTGATTTGAAATTATATTTTTATATTTTAAATACTTTCTTCGCTTTTGGCTAAATAGTCTTCGCTTGAAAGTTTCATTTTAAAGAAATTGATAACTTTAGTAGTTTATTAGTAATAAATGACACTTTATATCTTAATTTTTTAATTGACTTTAAATAACAAATCTCAAATATTTCAAAACATTATTTATTAATATAATATCATTCATTAAAATTATTAACATCAATATAATTACAAAATTAAAATATTCACATCAATTTTAAAACCATTTGATGCATTGTCGTGAACAACTGAGGTGTTTTCCAATTAGAAAGAGTGTTTGAGATTAGGGTTCGAGTTGTATTTATACCTAAGGTTTTTGTGTGTTTTTAGTTGTGGGTTTATAAATACAATACAATTTACATTGTCTTTGTTTATCTTCAATTTAATTTATTAAATAGATGAAACGGTTTTAATTGATTTTTTATTCTTAATTTATATTTTCAATTTATAGCTTTTATCTTTAATTTAATTTAATTAAAAAAGTGTGTGTGCGTAATGCATAATATAATATTATTAAATTATCAAATACAATTTAATTTAGTTAATTTTAGTTCAATAATATTATTTAGTCTTTCACAATCTTGTTGTCTTTGTTTATCTTGGATTTAATTTATTAAATAGATAAACGCTTTTATTTGATTTTTTTTCTTAATTTATATTTTTCAATTTATAGCTTTTATCTTTAATTTAATTTTAATAAAAAATGTGTGTAATGCATATAATATTATTAAATTATCAACCAATCTTGTTGTCTTTGTTTATTGTGAATTTAATGCATCAAATAGATAAAACATTTTTATTTGATTTTTTTCTTAATTTATATTTCCAATTTATAGCTTTTATTCACGCTATGTTGCTAAGTTGCTGCCACGCCATGTTGCTTGCTGCTGTTGCTGCTTTAGTTGCTGTTGCTTGCCACGCCACGCTAAGTTACATTAAGTTACATTACTATCGCTAAATTGCCAAGTTACGCCACATTTTATTTATTGCTTACGCTGCTGTTGCTGTTATTGCCACATTGCCAAGTTAGTTACACCACGCTAAGCCATGTTATGTTGCTACGCTGCTGGCTGCTGCTGGGTTGCCACGCCACGCCACGCCACGTTGCCATACGCTTTACATTATCACGCTGCTGCTGCTGCCACGCTTGCTGCTGCTTAAGTTGCTTGCCAAGTTGCTGCTAAGTTACGCCACGCTATGTTGCTGCTTGCCACGTTGCTGCCATGTTGCTGTTGCCACGCTTACGCTGAGTTGTTATAATGCTCCATCTAATCCATTATAACATTTCACCATTATAGCGTAACGTGTTTTCATGTTATAATGGTCCATCGTACCCATTAAACCATTTCGCCAATAACCGTCACGTGTTTTCATGTTATAATGGTCCCATCAAGTCCATTATACCATTTCGCCAATGACGTATTGCTTATGTTATAATGGTCCATCGCATTTATTATAACATTTTCGCCAATAAAAATGGTTTTTCATGTTATAATTGTCTATCGTGACCATTGCACTATTTCGCCAATGGTGACGCATCATGTTTATGTTATAATGTTCATCATACCCATTATACCTTTCGCCAACAGGCGAAGCAGTTTTTCATGCGTTATAATTGTCTATCTGTACTCCATTGTACCATTTCGCTATAGACGCACTTCGTGTTTCATGTTATAATGGTTCATCATATTCCATTATTCATTTCACAACAAAGCGTAGCATGTTTTTCATGTTATAATGGTCTATCGTGACCATTATACCATTTTCGGTTAATAGACGACGTGTTTCATGTTATAATGGTCCATCAAGCATGCTGCCTGCCAAGCCACGCCACGCCAGTTTGCCACGCCACGCTTGTTAAGTTAAGTTACGCTAAGCTGCTGGCGAAGTTGCCATGCTGCTGCTGTTGCTGCCATGTCAAGCCAAGCTAAGTTGCTACGCTGCTGCTGTTGCTACGTTGTTGCTAAGCCATGCCAAGTTACGCTTCATGTTAAGCCATTGCCATTTGCGTTACGCCAGTTGCCGCTGCCACGCAGCGCTGGGCGTTGCCGGCCAAGCGTTGCTGCCATGCCGCCAAGCGCTGCTGCCAAGTGCTGCGCGTTGCCATGCGTCGCTGCTGCTGCTGTTACGTTACGCCGGTTACGCTTGAAGCTTGCCACCAAGTTGCTGCCGGTTGGCTGGCTGAAAGGTTGGCTGCCAGTTGCTGCTGCTGCCGGTTTGGCGCCGTCACGCTGGGCTTGCTGCCACGCCACGTTGCCGCCGCCGGGCCATTGGCCAGCCAAGCCATCGCTGGGTCACGCCACGCTCATTTCGCCAAGCTAAGTTCACGGTTGGGTTGTCATGTCACGCTAGTTGCTTAAGCCAGAACAGCCACGCTGGTTGGCTAAACCGCCACGTTACGTTGCTCGCTGTTAAGTTGCCAAGTTGCTGCTGGTTACGCTTGCCACGCCATTGCCGTCACGCCACGCCAAGCTGCTGGGTTGCTGGTGCTGCCTGCCAAGCTGCTTGCCACGCTACGCGGCTGCTGCTATGCCACGCCATTGCTGCCATGCCACGCCACGCTGCTGTTGCTGTTGTTGCTGCTGCCAAATTATGCCATGCCACGCTTAAGCTGCTGTTGCCAAGCTTACTTGCCGTTGCTGCTGTTAAGTTAAGCTGAAGCGTTGCCAAGTTGGTTAATGCCACGCCAAGCTGGTTAAGTCAATGCCACGCCACGTTTAGCGTTACCACGCTTTGCCAAGTTAAGTCATGCCAAGTTGCTGCTGCTGTTGCTGTCGAGCTGCCATGCCAAGTTGCTGCTGCTGGCTTCGTTGCTGCTAAGCGTTAGTTACGTTACTTGCTATAACATTTTGCCAATAGGCATACTGTTTTCATGTTAATGGTCCATCGGTCCATAAGATTCCACGGATAGCTTGTTTTCATGTTATAATGGTCCATCGTATTCCATTATACCATTTCGCTTCAATACAGAAGAGCTTTTCATGTTATAATGGTCCATCGAATTCATTTATACCATTTCGTCAATAGCGATCGTGTTTCATGTTATAATGGTCTCATCCTACTCCATTATACCATTTCGCTAATAAAGAGTCGTGTTTCATGTTATAATGGTCCATCGTACTCCATTATACCATTTCGCTAATAGGCGTATATAGCTGTTTTCATGTTATAATGGTCTATCGTAATCCATTATACCATTTCGCCAATAGGCGTGATCGGGTTTCATGTTATAATGGCTATCGTGCGTTCCATTATACCATTTCGCCAATAGCGATATGGAGTTTCATGTTATAATGGTCTATCGTACTCCATTATAACATTTCGTCCAATAGCGTAGCGTGTTTTCATGTTATAATGGTCCATCGTAATCCATTATACCATTTCGCAATAGTAAGCGTATCGTGTTTCATGTTATAATGGTCCATCGTACTCCATTATACCATTTCGCCAATAGCGATCGTGTTTCATGTTATAATGGTCTATCGCATCCATTAAGGATAAGTTAAATTTCGCTAATATGCGTATCGTGTTTCATGTTATAATGGTCTATCGTGACCATTATACCATTTCGCCAATAGCGATCGCGTTTTTTATGTTATAATGGTCCATCGCATCCATTATACATTTCGCCAATAGGCATAGCGTAGTTTCCATGTTATAATGGTCCATCGTATCTATTATAACATTTCGCCAATATTAGAAGTTGAGTTAAAGTTAAGATTCATGTCATAATGGTCCATCGTGATCCATTATATCATTTCGCCAATAGCGCGTAGCGTGTTGAGATTGGTCATGTTATGTTACCTTGTTGCTGTTAAGTTAAGTTAAGTTGCTGCTGTTAAGTTAAGTTACATGTTAATTGGGTACGTTGAGTTAAAGTTAAGTTGGATTAACTGAGTTCTAAGCTAAATTGCTGTTGCTGTTAAGTTGCTGTTGAGTTAAGCCATTAACTTAAGTTACGCTAAGCCAAGTTGCTGCTAAGTTGCTTGCTGTTACGCTTTAAATCAAGTTGAGTTGCAAGTGTTGTCAAGCCAAATTGCTGTTGTTGCTAATCTGCTGCTGGGTTGTTGTTAAGCGCTTAAAGAAGCTTAAGTTGAAAGCTGCTAAAGGTTGCTTGTAAGCTAAGCGGTTGTTGTTAAGCCAATTAAGTTAAACTAAATTGCTTAAGTTAGATTAGGATTAAATTAAGCCAAATTTAAGTGTTGCTGCTGCTGCCAAGTTGCTGTTGCTTTCACGTTAACGCTAAGTTATATTGTCACGATGATTAAGTTGTTAGGAACCAAATTGCTAATTAAGTTGATAAGTTAAGGAATTTAAGTTAAGCTTTATGTTACGCGTTAGTTGGGATTGCTTTAAGTTAAGTGAGAAGTTAAGTTGTTGGTTAAGCTAAATTGCTAAGTTGTTAAGTTGGATTAAAAGCTAAATTAATTTAATTTAATTTAATTTCAATTTGTTAACGTTAAGTTACGTTGCTAAGTTAAGTTGTTGTTGTTGTAATGTGAATGTTTTATTTTTGTAATTATATTGATGCTAATCGATTTAATTATTGATATTATATTATTAAATTAACATTTCAAATATTATTTTAATTTAATTTCAATTTGTTAACGTTACGTTAAGTTAAGTTAAGTTGTAATTTCCCAAAGAATTTTTATTTTTGTAATTATATTGATGCTAATCATTTTAATTATTTATATTATATTATTAAATTAACATTTCAAATATTATTTTAATTTAATTTCATATATTTTTGATATTTTATATTAATTAGAATTCAATTTAGGTATTTTTCATTATCGCAATTTTGAAATTTCTGGCTGCCAAATTAAAATTTAATTATTTTTTAAAATCCTTTAGCGGCCACGGAAATTTCAAGTATGCCGAAATTAAAATGTATTATTTTTAAAAATTAAAAATTATTATTTTTAAAATACTTTAGTGACCAGGAAATTTCATTACATTGACCAATTAAATTTTAATTTAAATTTTATCGCCTTTTAGCGGCCGAATTTTTTAATTTTCCAGGTCATTCAATTCAATTGAAGTTAATTAAATTTTAATGCCTTGCCTTAGCGATGACGAATTTTCCGGCTGGAATTGAATCAATTTAATTAATTTTTAACGGCTTTAGCTTAATGGCCGAATTTTCTCGTCTTAAATTCAATTTTAATTAATTTTGAAAGCCTTTTAGCGACGGAGAATTTAAAATTCCGTCATCGAATTCAATTTTAAATATTTTTAAATCCTTTAGCGACTGAAATTTCTTGATCGGGCCGAAATTAAATTTATTATTTTTTTTTAAAAATTAAAAATTATTATTTTTTAAAATATACTTTAGCGACGGAAATTTCCGCTTTGAAGTCATTCAATTTTAATTAGCCAGGGATTTTTTTAACGCCTTTAGCGATTGAATTTTCCCGTCGTCAATTCAATTAATTAAATTTTTAAATGTCTTTAGCGACGAATTTTCTCCGTCATTTGAAATTCAATTTTAATTAAATTTTAAACGCTTAACTTAGCGAAGGATTTTAAAATTTCTCCGTCGCCGAAATTCAATTTAATTAATTTTTGAAAGCCTTTAGCTTTAGCGAAAATTTAAAATTGAATTAAATTAATTAATTTTATAAAAGCCTTCGACCTTCGGCGAATTAAGCATTAGCGACGATTTGAACATCGGCGACGACGGACTTTTTCAATGGCGACGGAATTTTAAGTCCGTCGCTAAGAATCCGTCAAGGCCTCAATCAATGTTTTTAGTGAAGCATGTACTTCATCAAAGCCGCTTGTCCTTTACTAGCTACTTCTTGCTTGGGAACTTCTTCAATTCTCAACCGATTTTGATTTGGCAAGCTGTGGTGGTTGTGGTGGTTGAGGTTGAATTGTTGAGGTTGCAAAGGCTTATTTCCTCCCAAGAAAAGTTAGGATGATTCCTCCAACCAGGATTATATGTATTTGAATAGGGATCATTCCTTGGCTCTTTGAGGGTACATATTCATAGCATTAGCCTATTCGTAATACATAGCACTTGAGTGCAAAAATTAGTAGCATGAGAATATAATCCACATAAGGCACATGCTTCTTGAATTTGCCAATTTTCAAATTGAGCTTGTGTATTTGAATTATCTTGCAATTGATATAGGCTCCTATTTTTACCTCTAGCACTTTTCTCGTTGGGAATTAATACTTAGCATCTCAAATAATTCTTCTAGTGCTTCCGTGTCATTCTATTAATAGAACCACCACCGCACTATCAACCATAGTTTGTAAGCCTGGCGAAAGACCATGATAAAATTGAAGCACTAACACATGTTGAGCCAAATTATGATGAGGACACATAATAAGCGATTTTTAAATCTATCCCATGACTCATGGAATGTTTCACAGTTCATTTTGGAATGACATGATTTGTTTTCTATACTCGTAAGAGATGCATGTTTGTAAAATTTACTCATAAACAAATCATATAATTGTGCCCAAGTATAAACACTATTTGGTGTTAGGTTCATAAACCATCTCTTTGCCAATTCTTTTAATGCACTTGGGAAAATATTTCATTTTGATTTGATCTTCACCAACCCTCCTAAAGGAAAAGTACTCATCATGTATTCATATTCTCTTAAGAAACCGACAGATCTTCATGGGGCATCCCATGAAAAGATGGTATGGCATTAAAATAATGTCCTTTTAACTCAAAATTCCTAACAAAGATCGGCAAGACTAGACATGATGTCACAACATTTAATGAAGGTCTACTAAAGTCATTAATAGTTCTTTGATTTACCACTACTTCCATATTTCTTCTTGCGAGTGCTCTTCTTCTTTGATTCCTATTGACTAGGTCAACTAGGTTTTCGGGATTACGATTATTGTTATTTTCTTCCATTGTAGGATCAACCAGAGGATCCTCTTGATTCAAGTGGTCTTGATTATCAGGCTCGAAAGCTAGATTTTCAAAAACTTCTTGATATCTTCTAACAATATTTATATCTTGATTTAAGTCTACCAATTTAGGATTTAAAGATCTACGACGTGCATAAAAATAATTTAAAGCAATTTAAAAGCAACTAACTATTAAAAATAAAATAAAATCTTTTTGTATTTTTATTTTTATGAAAACGAAAATTAAACTAAAAACTAAATTAAATTAAAAACTACGCTACCAACAAACTAACTACGTGAACTAGCTTGTCCCCGAAGAAGGCGCCAAAAACTTGATCGATGTTTTATTTAATCTTTTTCCTTGCAAGTGAACAAGACTATTATAGAATAGTATTGGAAGCAAGGGTCGAACCACGAGACAAGTGATCACGAGCAGATTGCAATTATTGATAGCAAATTATTAACCTAAGGGGGTTTTTATGTTTAATTCTACTCTAAACTACTAGTTATAGATGTTTAACTAATTAGACAATAATAACGATATGAAGATCTTATGGTGGGTGGCAATCTAGGATTACGGTTTCACTTATATCTCCTTTATGTTCAATTCATAATAATGTCATTCAATGTCTTGGGTTCGTTCACTAAAAATAGATATAGTCTGTTGAACAATTGGTTCACCTCCATCCCAAAATTCATCCATTCTATATCCTAAGCACGAGGCTGCCAATCTAGTCTGTCACCTAGATTTATGATCTATCTGTCACCTAGATCATGTAAGAACACGGTCCTAACTTATCACTCTCGTGCATCGATAGGTCCAATTTATTGTGTTGGTGAGCCGATATGCGACATATGCACTTGGTCATGCGGTTATCCGCACCTCTAAGCCTTTATTATTTGCGATTACATTCATTTGTTCAAAGCAAAATAATATAGGGGTTGATAAACAACACAATCAACAAGCATTGAATAGACATATATATAAGAATCAAAACATAAATTCGATACAAGTTACCTCCCACCTCCTAGATTATGGATGATTTAGTTCATCATAGACAATGAACAACACATGGAGATGATCGGATACATGATTTGATCTTCAATACTTGGAATTACAGGATCTAACTATGTTATACAATCTAAAACTACCTAAAAACTATGAAAAGAGAGCTTCCAGCCGTCCTCCTCCTTTTGCTCGGCCTCTGGCTTCTATATATACTCGGGAGTTGTAATTGGATCGAATGACTGTGTGAAAATCCGACTTTGACGCATTCTGACCACCTTGCGGTCGCAGGTGCTTTGGGTACTGCTCGCGCCGCAAGGTCTCCGATGTGGTGGCTTTTGATTTCTTGGTTGCTGGCTCGAGGACCCGTACTGCCTACCTTGCGGTCGCAAGGTCTGAGGCACCTTGCGTCCGCAAGGTGTCCAGATTGTGCAGCTTTCATTGTTTCTTCAATTTTCCTTTTTGGCCTTTCTTGAAATTTGCACTTAAAACCCTGGAGTTTCGCGTACTTTCACAATTAACCCTGAAACTTACAAAACTCACCGAAAACATATATTAGTAACCAAAAGCCTCGTGAAATAGCATAATTTAAGTCTTAGAAGTATATAAAATCGACGTATAAAATACATCGATCACAAAGCAACGACTCTTTCCGAGGTTTTTGGACCGGGGAAATAGGGTGGATACCTAACTGGGGGGCTAGGGATCACTTCGACCGGTTGGTTTTGTATAGAGGTGGCAAATGGGCGGACATGGGCGGGCTCAAATGGGTGGGCAAGTAAGTGCCCATTTAATAGTGGGATTTATCAAATACAGCCATTTAACCCGATTGATGAACATATATAGCCTTTGACTAACCAAAGAAGAGATCTGATGAAACTGTCCCTGGTCGACTAGACGACCATAGTGGTTGACTAGTCGACCACATTGGTAGACTAGGTGGTCGTCTAGTCGACCATTGTGGTCGTCTAGTCGACCACTGTGGTTTCATCTTCGTCTTCTCCGGCGACAATGATGTTCATCTTCGTCCGGCGTTCGGCGTCCGGCGTCTGGTTCATCTTCATCTTCGTCTTTTTCATCCCCAGCCTTCATCTCCGACCAAGATCCCGCCCTAGCCTCCATCTCTGGCCAAGATCCCCATCGCAATAGCTCTCTCCCTCTGTTCCACCATGAACGCAGTCACCGGCGACGCCATGAACGCAAATGGTAGGGAAAGGGTATTGATGGCATTTTTAGATTAAAGTGGCTATAAAAGTATATTTTTTTAAGTGAGGTTATAAATGACCAAATCATCTTTGACTTGGCGCACATTTACTAATTAATATACACTTATAAAATAAATACAAAAATTACAAAAAAATAATTTCCTTCTACAAAAAATTATCAAAAATTATAACTAACCATATATATATATATATATATATATATATATATATATATATATATATATATATATATATATATATATATATATATATATATATCAAAACTTACACACATTATCAAAGCACGATTATCATTGAAAGTGAGAGAGATATTTTTGGGCAAAATCCCCCCTAATCCCAGACTTCAATTCTTTCCTGAATATCGTTTCTTTCTCTCTCTAAAAAAAAAAGAAACTCACCTTTCTCTCTCTCTCTCTCTCTCTCACACACACAGAAAAATACACACACAATTAACATAAACACAAACGCTACACATCAATACCACACGTAATAGTGAGAAAACGCTACAAAGACACGGGCACAATCGAAGCAAGTCGTGAAATATATGGGCGCCCATTTATGTCCATATTATGCCCATAAAATTTAATGGTCTAAGTGGGCATGTCCATTTGTGCCCATATTAAAATTTAAGTGTGCCCATGCCCATATTTTAGTGGGCGGTCTGGGCGGGCATATGGGCGTGGGCAGAATTTGCCACCACTAGTTTTGTGTTTGGAGAAGGTTTAACAGAGTTTCGAGGCTTTATAGGATGAGGAAATCACTCTCGCTCACTGATCGCTCGCTGCGTAAAAATAACGCAGAGTTTCTTCGGGCTTCAAGCCTTGGTGAATTGTGTCCCAAAAGCATTGTCGGGCACTGATATTTATAGTTGGTTTTGTGCTTCATCAGCTTGTACCATGCGCTGAGAGAATTGTGCAATGCGTTAACTCTGAGTGCACTATTTGGGACGCGGACAACAAGCTCCCTTGGCGCGGCGCCAAGGACCCCTTATGGCAGCGCCAAGCCTCCATTTCCAGCCTATTTTGACACTTTGACCCCCTGCAATTCACTATTCATGCATCCTGCTTTTCCTTTTGCATTTTCAATCCTATAACTTGACATTTGTTAAGTTTAAACAGTTCTTGATATCACATGTCATAGTTACATATCAGGGGTACGAAATTGGGGTGTCTACAGAGCCCCTCAACGATGGAGTCTACGGGTAACCCGCAGCTTACTGAGTAGATGAACATCGTTGATAAGAAATAGATTCCCAAATTTCGTGCAATTGTAAATGGGGAGTAATACAACAGGTAGCAGTTATAATCCAACAGTTTATAATACTAATCAAACCTCCATATCCTAGACATATTTAGTCGATTGTAGCAGGTTATCGAAGTTTTTAAGCATATATGTGCAATCAAATGCTCTAATGGTCGGACCTACTAATGTAGGCTACCTACGTATCCCTTAATAAAGGAAATCAGACCAGACGTAGTTCGGGCCTAGCCAGAACAAGCATGCTACAATGCTAACAAACAAATGCTGCGATGGTTGTGCCTACCGAAATAGGCTGTCTACGTATCCTTATCCAAGGAATTAGACTCTATTGGGGATCAAGTGTTGCAATGCTAACAAACAAGTGCTATGCAGAAAGATAGTTGTAATATCCATTACAACCTAGTGAAAATAACGCATATCAAAATGCAATACCCATTTCTTCGCAATACTAAATGCAATATCTATTGCATCGCCACAAACACTTAATGCAATATCCATTGCATTAACGCAGAAAATAGATGCAATATTAATTGCATGGCAACACTAAACGCAATATCTATTGCATCGCCACAAAACTTAATGCAATATCCATTGCATTAACGCAGAAAATAGATGCAATATCCATTGCATCGCAACACTAAACACAATATCCATTGCGTCGCCACAAAATTTCATGCAATATCCATTGCATTAAAGCAGAAAACAGATGCAATATGCATTGCATCGCAACACTAAATGCGATATCCATCGCATTACCAAAAGACTGGATGCAATATCCATTGCATCACAATGCTAGATGCGATATCCATCGCATCAACACGGAAAGACGAATGCAATATCCATTGCATCGCAACGCTAAATGCGATATCCATCGCATTACCAAAAAGACGGATGCAATATCCATTGCATCGCAATGCTAAATGCGATATCCATCGCAATACCAAAAAGACTGATGCAATATACATTGCATCACAACGCTAGACACGATATCCATCGCATCAACACGGAAAGACGGATGCAATATCCATTGCATCGCAATGCTAAATGTGATATCCATCGCATTACTAAAATACAGATGCAATATCCATTGCATCGCAACGCTAAATGCGATATCCATCGCATTACCAAAAAGACGGATGCAATATCCATTGCATCACAACTCTAGATGCGATATCCATCGCATCAACACGGAAAGACGGATGCAATATCCATTGCATCGCAACGCTAGATGCGATATCCATCGCATCAACACGGAAAGACGGATGCAATATCCATTGCACCGCAATGCTAGATGCGATATCCATCGCATAACCAAAAGACAGATGCTACGGTGCATGTGCTGCGATGCTAAACAAACAAGTGTTGCAATGCTATCTAACAAGTGTTGCGATGGTCGTGCCTACCGAAATAGGCTGCCTACGTATCCTTATCCAAGGAATCAGACCAAACGTAGTTCACCTGCTGCTGGGCGGAATGTAATGTCTCCTCAGGAACCCTACTTTCGTCAGAGAACAAAACCTTTCCCTCTGATCCGGGGTTACGTGCCCCTTAAGGGAAAGTTTCCAAGCACCAACACAAATGCACAGAAAAGTGGTAAAATACTTACCTTTTCTTACCTTTGCTTTGCCTTTGCGACCATCTGTCGCTGCTGCAGTTTTTGCGACTTCTGCCGCTGCTGCTGCTTTTGCGACTTCTGTCGCTGCTGCTTTTGCGACTTTATGTTACTTTTGCTGCACTTACTATTTTTATGCTGCTTTTTGCTGCACTTGCTAGGGATTTTTTCTTTTGCTGCAATTCCGGTTTTTGCCGAAAATCTTTTCCCCTTTTACTGCTGCAATTTCCAGCCGTAGCTGGAAAATTTTCCTCTTTGCTGCTGCATTTTTCGGCTTCAGCTGGAAAATTCTCTTTTGCTGCTATTTCCGGTCTTGGCTAGAAATTTTTTTTCTTTACGCCTGCATTTCCGGCTTTAACCGAAAAATTCTCTTTTTGCGGCTATATTTCCGGCTTTAGCTGGAAAATTCTCTTCTGCTGCTTTATTTTCCTTTTGCTGCTTTTTCTAACCTTGGCTAGAAATTTTCCTCTTTTGCTGCTACACTTTCGGCTTCGGCTGGAAAATTCTCTTTTTGCTGCTATTTCTGGCCTTGGCTGGAAATTTCTTCTTTTGCTGCATGTATATTTTTGCATTTTTTGTTTCTGTTGCACACATTTTTTTTCTTTGCTTCCTTCATTTTTCTTTTTGCATGCTTTGCATTTTTTTTCTTTTATTGCATGCTTTGCATTTTTTATTTATTGCATGCTTACCTTTGCTGCTAATTTTTCTGGCTTTTCTACCCATTTGCTGGCCGACCTGCTGCGGATATGGACTTTACTCTGCTTTCAAAATATGTTTCCCCCAGCATAGGGAAAACGATGCAATCTTTTTTTTTCTTTTTCTTTTTAAAGTGTGCTTATCCCAGCATAGGAAAAGCGATGCAGATTTTTAAAATGGGCTCATCCCAGCATAGGAGAAGCGATGTAGATAGATTTTTTTTCTTTCAAAAATGTGCTTATTCCAGAATAGGAAAAGCCGTGCGGATTTATGAAGTGTTGTGGCAAAATGCTGTCGATGATTTACTTTTGTAGCTTTTGATGATGCTGCTGAAGATCTTTTGGAGATGATCCTTGGAGAGATGCTGACAGAACATTTATAGGCCGATGCGGCAGAAGACCTGAGAAGATGCAGTAGAAAGATGCAAACAAAAGATGCAAGCATGCGAATGACACTTTTTTTAAAATATTTTTTTTGAATGTGCATGTGCGTCATCCGTTTCTTAAACATGTTAAGACAAGATAAGCCATGGTGATGGAAATGTAATATAAAAGCTTGAGATGTGGCTTCTAGTTGGCTTTGACGGGTTATGAGTATAAGAGCTGATGGTGATATTTGAGATGAAGGTGGGTGAAGTTCAGGGTTGCTTTTCAGTCTTTTGACTAGTGCATCATTCAAAAAAGGAAATCAATCAGGATTAGTGAGCTCTACTAAAATCGATGCCTCGGAAGGACCACCCATTTTATTTCTTTCCTTTTTTTTTCTGTTGTTTTTTTTTTCTTTGCTTTTTTTTTCTGTTGTGTTCTAACTTTTGCCTAGGTCCCCCTTTCGGGTTTTCAACCTAGCGAGCTTTTACCTTATAGGGAGCCAGTCTTTCAATGCATGCGAAGATAAGCCGCTTGTTTTCGAAGGATCACGATTTTGTAGCTTCTTCGTTCCTTCAGGCAGAGATGGAAATGATAGCTGCTTATGGAGATGATGAGCCTTTATGTATCTAATGAGTTCAGCGGGAGAAGCCCCAGGATGACTTAATGAGTCATATTTTGTAAGATGAAACGTGCAGGTTTCTGAAGATAATAACTGGAGACAGCCCCAGAAAGACTCGATTGAGAGAGACTTTTGTGGGAGACAGAAATGGGTATGCTCGGAGAAAGTGGGACGACTCTAATGGACAAAAGAAAAGTCATGATCCAGAGTTTATCGCCAAGTATCACAGGTTTTATGGACCCTACTTAACGTTTATCTTTTGATAATTTTGTGTGTCTTTAGCAAGGAGTTCTGTCCTGGACCCAGATCATGTTATAACCGATTGAAACAGAGCTACAGGTGGCAACTGGGTTCGGGTACAGTGTTTAAGTATTTGGGATGGTTTAGCTTTAGGGTTGAGGATTTGATTGGCCTCTTGCTCAAAGGTATTTTGGGCCATGGATTTGGTTATTTTTAGGAAAGGCGATCGCAAAGCGATCATTGGTTGGCCTTTTAAGTTGTGGGTTTTGGATGAGAATTTGGTTTCTGGACCTGGGGAGATCGGTTTTTGGCTTTGGTTGTGGGTCATGGGGTTGTCCAAGAGTGATTGATATTTTTCTTTTGTTGCGAGAGAGAGATTTTGAGGAAATTACTCATGGGAGGCTCTCTTTTTTTTTCTTCTTTTTTTCTTTGCGAGAGGGAAATTTCTTTTTTTTTCTTTTTTCTTTTTTTTAAACCTCTTGGAGCAATTTGGGAGAGTGCTTGAAGAGATACTCGTCTTCTCTCTCTTGGGATAAAAGAAGATTGTCACTCTTGGTGGATATATATAAGGGTGGAGCAGCCCCAATTTTGAGAAGCTGGATCTTAGGGATTGTTAGGCTTTGGCAAGTGGTGGATTTGTTCAGGTATTTTGAAGAGGTTGGGTGTATGGTTGGAAGCCCCTAGTGTATCATTTAATAGCTCGGCCGCAATGGGTCGAAGATGACCTTTCACCAAGACAGAATGTTGCTTCATCGAACTTATATATTTTTAATGGTTTGTGGGTCCATATTCTTGAAATGACTCATCACCAACTCGTGCAGTTTTATCATGTTTTTTCATGAGTTGACTCGTCATTTTTTTTACAGATACTTTGGCGATAGATGGTACTCAGAGATCAATAAGAAGACTCGACAAGCTAGTATAGGAGAAGCAAGAATTTATCAGACTCGAATATAGATAAATACCTTTGGAAAGCTTGATTTGATGACTTGGTTGGGCTTTTGAAATGACGGAGACTGAATGGATTTGTAAGCATACTCTGTAAGGATGGGCTGTAGACATTAATATGGGCTAAGAAGATACCTCTGGGTTTGAAAGCCCTTAGTCCTGAATTGTTGCGTATGATCCTTGAGCTGCTTGGCTTTTCTAGATTTCCCAGCTTTCCAGACTTTTCTGCTTTCTTGGCTGTCCCAGCTTCTTTTTCTTCTCTGGCTCCCTATCGGGTGGGGGGGGGTTTAATTCTTGTTTTCATTTTTTTTTGTTTCTTTTTTTTTTTGTCTTTTGTTGTTTGTTTTTTTTTTCATTTTTTTTTGATGTGGTAGCCCCTGACATCTCGAAGTAGGACTTGCCGAATTATTATTATTATTTTTAAATTGAGAACGAATGACGCACTTATCAAGTAGTGATGCATTTATGAGAGGTTAAGAGGTGAATTTGGAGATGGCAATTGAGAATAATGGTGAGGGGATTTCCTGTCTTTACATGTTTTGGGAAGCAAAAGACCACACATAGAAAAACCTCTTTTTTTTTCTTCCCTTTTTTTTGAAGACTCTTTTTTTAAAAAAATTTAGGAAAATAATGATTTTTTTTTCTCGTGATCTTTGAAATGAGATGTGATGATTACGTACCTCTGGATAATCATTTCAGGAGAGTAAATGATAATAGTCAAACATTTTATTTTCTTAGCCCCTGCAAAATTGTTAATGGTACCAAAAAAAAAACAAGGATACCAAAATTTATAAAAATTGACGCTGAGTTAAAAAGAGTTGTTTCATTGAGATTTTATTTGACAAAAGGACATTCAAAGGTACAAAGAGTCTTTGGAGGTGTATATACAAGGGTATTCTAGGGTATTTTTCACTTTTTATTAGAAACAATCATGGGTGCGGCTTCTCAATGATTTGGACATCAATAAGATCTTGGATGACACTTCTGAGCTTATAACACTTATCGGTGGGATGGCCACTGCTACGATGATACTCGCAATACTGAGAGTGGTCCCATGTGTCTGATAGATTTTTTGGAGGTTGGTAATTTTTCATTGGTTTCAAAACCCCTTGCGTCATTAAGCCTTGGAAAATCAGGGACATTGGGGCATTCATTTCATCGTAATGCCTTCTTTTTGCTTGGTAAGGTCCTATGAGGCTCCTGTTAGCATTACTGCTTCCTTCAACAGGATTGGCATATTCATCTTTCTCATATGACCATGGCATATTACTGTACTTACCGGGTGGAATTCTTTCAACCACGTTGACTTCTTCCGAAGATTCTTCATCTGACTCGGAGTTACAGAGTGAAATTGGGGGTATATGTGTATCAATTTCTAGGGATCTTGTACGTATTTCTTCATCAATATGATTCCCTATTTCAACAATGGTATTGAAATTACCATGGGGAAGATACCTCATGCGTTCAAGATAAATTGGCTATAGGTTTTTTATAAATAATCGGGCTGATTCAGAAGGATCAGGTATGTCCAAAGTTTGGGCGACTTTATTCTTCCATCTGGCTGCAAATTCTGCGAATGTTTCATTTTCTTTTTGGGTGCATGCCTCAAGTTCCCTTTTATTTTCAGTGGTGGTATTGTCCTTGTATCTTTCTAGAAACCTTTCTGGTATTTGGTCTCAAGTGCCTATGGTGCTATCATTTGCTAGCATTAACCATTGCTTAGCAGCCCCTATCAAGGTAAGGTGAAAAATTGTAGGCCATGGCCTCGAAACTAGCCCCTTATGATTGCATGCCAGTAGTATAAGACTTTAGGTGAGAGATAGGGCATCCAGTCCCATCAAATTTTTCTATGTCGGGCATTTTGAAACTTGAGGGTAGTATGACTGAAGGTTTTAGAGTTAATGCCTTCGTAGAAAATTTTTCTTTGTTCTGAGCTTTGAGCATCATATTTTTCAAGTTCTCCATGTCTGCCTCCATTTTGGTGGGAGGGGGAGTTGGATTTTGGTACATCCTGGCAGGATTAGGGAAGACTGGGTTAACTTCTGGCTATGGTATTGGATAAGGATTTTGGGTTGGATATGGATTTTGGATAGGATTTGGATTTTGGATAGGATTTTGGGTTGGATATGGATTTTGGGTTGGATAGGGATTTTGGACTGGATATGGATTTTGGGCTGGTGGGTTATTGGCGGTTTCGGTTTGGCGGCCAGGATCATTAGAAGGTAAATAAGTGGTAACTTGGCCTGGCGAGTTATAGCTTCTTGGGTTCATATGTGGGCTGTTTTGGAGCGGGTTACTGATGGGAAAAAGGAAGGTTATTTGGACTCTGGGGAATATTGGTGCTTGGAAAAAGGTAAGGAGGATAGGGTAGAAAAGGGTTGATATTTGGATAATAGGAATTTGGTGGAGGATTTGGATTTGGGGTAGTGGTGGTATTTGGTGGGTTGGTATTTGGCTGGGAAATTGGACTTGGATGAACATGGGAGGTTGATGCTTTTTGGGGAACTGCAGAGGAAGAGATTACCTTACCACTATATTTTAAATTTTGCACCAAATTAGCAAATTGGCCCATTATACGATCAGCATGTACACCCAAATTTTGATCTAACCATTGCTGCATAGCTGGAGTCAAAGCGTCCTCTAGTGCCCCTGTATCTGTTCCCATAGCAGACTACTCACTTTCAGCTGCCATTCTGCTCAAATCTGTACCTTCTGCACTGATACTGCCCTTTTACTGATTTGTCCCTATACTTTCTAATCTGATCTCTGTGCCTGTTTCCCGTATCAGCCGGCCAGTATTATTTTTGTCTTTTCAAATTCGAGTCAGGTTTCTGAGGAAAATGAGTTTTGGAGGTATTAGAAAGGTTGGCTGAAGACTTTTTGGGCTAGGATTACATCGTGCCTTCATTAGTTTTTTTTAATTATTTATTTATTTTCCCTACAATTGACCGGATAAGCACATGCTTTATTTTGACGGTCTCAGGACTATTTCTGGAACAGTGGATTCCTTCTCCAGAGTATAGGACCAACGTATTCCACCTGCCTTTCGACTCCCCAAGATCTGACTGATCTCAGGCGAAAGGCGTATACTCATTTCGGGATCCACCATTCAAAATTGTCTAGGTCGAGCATCAGAAAATAGCCTATTTGCCCATGTGTATTTATTTATCACGATTTTTTTTGTTTGTTTTTTTTATTCACATTTTTTTTGCTTATTATTTTTTTTGGTCCTTTTTTTCATTTTTTTTACACAGGAGCTGTCCAATGATTCAGAGATGCAAAAACCGGTTGGTCTTTGAAGTGTCCTGAAAATCTATATGCATTCTAACGATGGCTTATGCAGGGGGTAGGCTGGCTACGGTGTATGGTAGCAGTTCGAAATATATTTACATGCGTGCGCGTGTGTGGGGTAGCTAAAAAGTAGTAAAATCTTTTTTTTTTCTTTTTCAGATATGAAAACAGAAAATAAAAAAAACAGATATGGTCTGTCTTGCTGTTATTTGTGGATTTTCTCGGCTTTCTTAGTTTGAGCGCAAGCCAATCACATTAAGAAATAGAAAGAAAAGTGGGGAATCTATCTATTCCTATTAATTACAAATTGGTCATATATCCCCAAAATAAAATGGCAGAATGAATGCAAATATGTACAAATTTTGCGGAATAAAAATAAAGCAGAACGAAATAATGATATAGAGCAGAAAATAAAGTAATAAATAAAAATAAGGCGATAATAAAAATAAAGCCTCAGCCCTTTCGTTATGTTGCCCGGAAATTTATTGTATATATATTTTTTATTTCTTATATTTTTTTTAAATAATATTTTTAAATATATTTGTTACAGTTACTGAAACGAAACTACTGTAAGATGGAGGATCATATCCACAAATATAAATACGGATGTTATAGGAACGCAAATATTTAAATGCTTAAATAAATATTGCAAGCATACTTTAGCAAGAAACAAAGAAAAACAAACAAGTTTTTTTTCTTTTTTATGAGTCTGACCCTCCATTTTTATTTAAAATAAAAACGATCACCCCAGCAGAGTCGCCACTGTGGGTTCCCGGGATTTGCGCCCGCGCCCCGCGCGCCTTTGGGTAGGGGTGAGCGTATGTGCGGATGCGGGACACCACTGCTCTCATTCCATCATCCCTTGTTTAGGGGAAGACGAAATAAAAAGTGCGAGAGATGTGCTGTCTAAAATAGCGCGTTTGAATACGCCTCGGTAACTTCAGTGAATTTTTGGTCCAATATGGGAGCTTTAGGTTTTCTATATCAAGTTATCTTTTTTTAGGGATACCAGGATATAGGAATACATCACCCTTTCATTCTCATTCTCTCCTTTTTAGGGGAGAAAGGAAAAGTGCAAGAAAGGATCTTGCGAGGCCCCACCATGGATTTTATGAAAACTGTCTTATGGCCTATTTTGGATCACGATGAGTGCTTTGGGTTTTCTACACCAAGTTATCCTTTGTTTAGGGGATACCAGGATATAGGAATACATCACCCTTTCGTTCTCATTCTCCCTTTTTTAGGGGAAAACGGAAAAGTGCAAGAAAGGAGTGTTGCAACGCCCCACTGGATCCAAAATGTTTTATAGAGTCGTCATCTTTATTTTAAGGAAGAAATAAAGAAAAACCAAAAAAGAAAAACCAGAGATTGCAAAAACGGGTTCGGAGGCTAAGTTACGAGTTGGGAAGGTGCTAGGCACCCAACTCGCCCTTTCGGTCTCAAAAGCGGTTTTTGACTAAAGTATGCTTTTTGTTATATTTATCAAGCAAATAAATAAAGTATTAACTACCTACAAATACATCCACATTTATATTATTTACAGACTTGCAGCCGTCTCCTTTCAATAATTTACAAATACATTGAAAAATATTTGGATATAATAACGACTTTTTTAGATAGTATTTCCTAACTAAATCCGGGCAGCACAACGGCTTATATTTTTACATTGGGCCGGATTTGAAAATAACTTTTTAGTAAATAAACTCTTAAAGGCTTACCTTTAAGAGCGTTGGTGTGCTCGCCTCGGTGAGAGGGAGTCTTTTGTTGCCGCCGCGGCGAGTAACGGCTTGCAAGAGTTGCTTTTGAGACCCGTAAAACGGGCGGAGCAACTGCTTGCCTTTTGACACTTGCTTGCTTGCTACCGGTGGAATTTGGGCAGAACAAGGGTTTATTTCTGGCTAATTTGGCCTTTTAATTCGGGCAAAGCAACGGCTCTTTCCGATGTTTTTGGATCGGGGAAATAGGGTGGATACCTAACTGGGGGGGGGCTAGGGATCACTTCGTCCGGTTGGTTTTGTGTTTGGAGGAGGTTTGACAGAGTTTCGAGGCTTTATAGGGGGATGAAATCACTCTCGCTCACTGATCGCTCGCTGCGTAAAAATAACGCAGAGTTTCTTCGGGCTTCAAGCCTTGGTGAATTGTGTCCCAAAAGTGTAGTCGAGCACTGATATTTATAGTTGGATTTGTGCTTCATCGGCTTGTACCGTGCTAAGAGAATTGTGCAATGCGTTAATTCTGAGTGCACTATTTGGGACCTTGGCGCAGACAACAAGCTCCCTTGGCGCGGCGCCAAGAACCCCTTATGGCAGCGCCAAGCCTCCATTTCCAGCCTATTTTTGACACTTTGACCCCTGTAATTCACTATTCATGCATCATGCTTTTCCTTTTGCATTTTCAATCCTATAACTTGACATTTGTTAAGTTTAAACAGTTCTTGATATCACATGCCATAGTTACATACCAGGGGTACGAAATTGGGGTGTCTACAGAGAGAGATCAACCGAGATGGCAAGGAGGAAGAAAGGGATGAGGCTGAACAGGAAGGTTGAAGAACGAAATGTGGCTCTGTTATAAATGAGGAAGGTTGAAGAACGGGATAACGGGATGGGTTTCACTAAAGGGAAGAAGAGAGATGCAGAGGGAGTTGAGAATAGGAATAGGAGGTGGAGTAGGAGTAGGAGAAGTAATAGGAATAGGAATAGATGGTGAGGAAGAGAGAGAAAATAATTGAGGATAAAAAAAACGTGTAAAAAACAGTTGTGGATAAAATTGAATCCTGGCCGGTGATTGTGTTTCGTGAAAATAAATCTTGGCCGGAAAATAGCTTTTTCAACCGCCAAATTACATTAAATCCTGACCAGTGATTGTGTTTGGTAAAAATCAATCCTGGGCGGTAATTAGCTTTTTTAACCGCTTGATCTCTTTTATATAATAGATATCTCATATACGCATCAACAAAAAAAAAACATTTTCAACTAAGGAACAAAAACAATTATATTTATAAAAAACTTAAATCACAATTTGGTCACTATACTTTAACGAATTATTCGTTAAGCTCACTACACTATTTTTTTTCTCACTTTAATCACTATACTTAAACATAACTATTACATTCATCATTTCGTCCAGATATTTGGATGGAAAGTTTAAAACTTTTAAAAAACCCAAAAATACCCTTGCCAATGGTATTTTAGTCTTTTACCTCCATTTCTTAATAATAATTTCTCCTGTTAGATTTTTTTTTGCTAAAAAAGAAAAGATTCTCGAAATATTTTCCAAATTCTTCTTTTGTTTGTTTTCTCCAGATATTCCTATTTTATAAGAAATTAGCCCAAAAATTATTTTAAAATGCCAAAATTTAAGGAATTTTCAAATCTTAATTTTTTAATCTCGTTTTTGAAATTGATTAGTTTGATTGCTAATTTATTGAGGTGGGTTTGAATTTTCTTATTTTGTGATGTGGGCTTACAAGAACTAAGGGTAGGGTATATGAGAACTAAAGTTTAACCTGCATACCCACCTATCCACCCTGGCCGCCATTGTCGCTTTATTCATGGTAATCACAGCAATCCTTCCACCTGTATGAAATTTGTTGCCCCCTTGTTATCGATGGCGTTACAAATTTGAAATTTCAGTGTCACGACCTACCTTCGTCCCTGTTGTTTTTAGACTTAAAATTGGGATATTCGGGTGATGCAGGAACGAAAAATGTAGGGGGTTTTTGAAGGGGTTTGGGGTGGAGACGGAGGGGTGAGAAGAGTAGCATTTAAAGCAGATGATAGAATCGAGTGGTGAGGAGAACTCGTAGACGAGAAAGTAGGTGGGGCAAAAGAACTATGGGTAGAGACGAAGGAAGCAGGTGGTGTATAGGCGAAGGAAGATTCCACGGTGACAGACGTGGTGGAGGAGACGACACTTCTCAATATCAGTGGAGTTGGGTGGAATACGAAAGATGAAACATTAGATGAGAGATTAAACCCTAGAAAGAGTAACTGATTATTGATAGAGATACGTAAACGTATATGTATCGATATGTATGAACGATTCTAAAGATTTTACAGTAATTTAGGAAAAAAAAATATTTTGTTACATTCCTAATAATTAACCCATTAAAGTCTCTTCACAACTTTATCAAATGTCTCCTATTTGTAACAACATTTTCGTTCACGTGCACATCACCTCAATTCCTAATCCAAGATAAAGGGTGTTAATGTCTTTTAAAATATTTTCATCCAACATAACTAACGGAAATAACTTTAGTGAGCTTATTGACTTTTCAAATCAAGTATAGTGATTAACGTAATAAAAAAAATTATAATGAGCTTAATGAATAATTCGTCAATAGGGTGACCAAATTGCGATATAAGTCTTTATAAAAACATAAAAGTAAAATATATCAGCGAACAGTTTTGGATCTCTTTGAAAGATCAACCCTTCTTTCAAGATAAAAATGTCTTATATGACTTGATTCATATCAGTAATGGTAAACGTACCTCATCTTCCTTGGTTTTGCATGTTTTACAAAATCATTTTGCTTTTGAGTTTGTGTTTTAGAAGAATTTGAAAATCCATCCCTTTCTTTGACAAAATAAAACCAAAGATCTGAACCCCTACCCAGTGGTATCCTCTTGAACAATATTCAAGGCTTCTCCAAGCTTTGCCTTACTTGTATTCCATTTCGTTGAAGTACACTTTCAAGAATAGATCCTAGATTTTCAATTTCAAGATCCCTCCGTGTGAGCAATGCTTCCAATTTACCCAAAAAAACACCTTTTGTTCATCGTTTTCATTGAAGAGAAAACAGATTTGATTCTCCACGTCTTTCATTTTGGCACACCTTTTGAGCTAATTCGTATACAAAGCTTTCTATTCATCAAACAAATTAAGATTTTCATAATCTGAGTCATCAAATTGGTAGTATAAGTGTCATCAACTATTGAAGAGTTCAAACACCAAAGATCCACTAAATTGTCTTCCTATCATGTAGCGGATGAAGCTTCATTGAAAACTTCATTCTCAGAAAAATGTTCATTTTTTTGCCCGAAGAGAATTCATCTCTTGAACGCGAGTAATCAGGTCTCCAATATTTTCTTCTTCATTACTATCACTCACTATGGAAATAAAATTTAAGCCTTTTTTGCATAAGGTATTGGCGCATTGATTTACATGATGGTTATCATGAACACGCTCTATACCGAATATAATCGAGATTTTTTCCATTTGGATGAGAAGAAGATTTGGAGAACTTTGAACCATAACTTTCTTGAGACTTACTCCCTCCGTCCCTAAATTATTGTCCTTGTTGACCCGGCGCACAGATTAAGAAAAAACAATTGACTTGATTATTTATATTGGTTTAATGTGTAGTTTCCTTTAAAACCCATGTGTATGTGGCCCATAATTAAAGTAAGGTGAAAAAGTAAGGGTAAAGTGATAAAAAAGATATTCTAAAAATGTAAGTTTCAAAGTGAACAATTATTTTGGGACGGACGAAAAAGGAAAGGAGGACGATAATTTAGGGACGGAGGGAGTACTAGAATTGTCCTTGTTAAAGATGGCAACCTAAATTGCAATTACAGATTAAGGGATGGAAAGGAAGTAAGGAATGCAGTTAAATATGGAGAGATAAACTCCAAGCTGAAATGTTTCTTGAAGACCATTGCTTTGCAAAGTGCGGGTGGTTGGTTGTAATTTTTCTTTAGTTCAGAAGGGTGTTAGTTGTAATTTCTTATAATTGGCAGTTATGGCCGTTAGTTAGTTTTGGTTTTCTGTTTAAATTTTTCCCCCTTTCTCTTTGTAACGGCTACCCTTCAGATCACTCATATATATATACCAAACTGGAGAGCAATCAATTGAATGATTGCTCGTTGCCTTCTTCTTATTATTTTCTTGTCATGGTATCAGAGCCTTAGATCATTCACCCATCATCATTCATTCTTCTTCTTCCCCGAAACCCTAATCAATGGCAGAAGAAAAATTGGCCACTCAAATCGATCAATCCAATTCGAAAGGCAAAGGGGTTTCCATGGAAATTGGAATTGATTCCAATATGCATCCATTATATCTACACAACAACGATCATCCTGGATTGGTTCTCATTGCCACAAAGCTCACAGGAAGTGAAAACTACAATTCATGGAAGAGGTCTCTCGAGATTGCTCTATCGGCTAAGAACAAGATCATGATTCTGAATGGTTCTTTTCCAACACCAGAAAAGGAGGATTCCTTATTTCCCTTATGGGCCAGAGCAAATGACATGGTCATTTCTTGGATTTTCAACACAGTCACAGAAGAAATCAGTAATAGTTTAAAGTTCGTGATCGATGCCAATTCAGTTTGGAAAGAACTTGCAGAAAGGTTCTCCAATATTGATGGACATAGGGCATTTCAGCTACAGAAAGAACTACATAGACTTGAACAAGGTACTTCTTCTGTCGAATTTTATTTCCATAAAATGAAAGGTTATTGGGATGAGAATGCAGCCTTAGACCCTATTACTGCCTGCAAGTGCCTTTGTACTTGTGGTTCTGCCAAGATTCAAGAATCAAGAGATTCAAGAATCAAGTTGATGCAGTTCTTGATGGGGCTTCATGAGAGCTATGTCAACACAAGAGGGCAAATTTTGAGAATGAAGCCTTTGCCTACTATCTCTGAAGCCTACTACATAATTAGGCAGGAAGAAACCCAAAGACAAGGATATTTGCCTGAATTTGGTTCTATTGCTGCAAACATTAATCAATTTGGACAATCACAGATTATGGGAGAAAGATTCCCAGTTGGACCTTCACAAAACAGGACAGGATATACTAGACCCCCCTTCAAGAAGGGAATTTTCTGCAACTATTGTAATAGGGAAGGACATGTGAAGGAGGATTGTTATAGGCTGAAGGGCTTTCCAATTGGGCATCCTGGAAATCCCAATCATCCAGCACATAAATTCAAGACAAACACTGCTGGTAGACAAGTTGGTAAAGGCCAAGGAAATCAAGCAGAATCATCAAATTCCAAGGTTATGCAAGTTCAGGCTGGATCTGTTGGAAATCCAGAAGTAAATGACAAGACTGGATTGGGAGTTTCTAAGATAGATCAACTACAGGAACAAATAAACCAGGTCATAGCCATGCTAAAAGCAAAGGATAGTCCAGAAGATCATAATACTAGTCAGAATGGACACAAATTTGTTGGTATGACACACATGGCAGGTACCTCTATTAACAACAATCAGTCTAAATTTTATCATACTTTGCATACCTGGATTATTGATACCGGAGCAACTGACCACATATGCACATCTTTATCAGTTATGCATGATGTAGAAATCACTAACCATCCTATCTTTCTGTCTCTGCCTAATGGTTCTAAAGTAAGAGTCTCTCAAATAGGAAAGGTCTACATTAATCCCCACCTTACTCTGGAAACTGTATTTTACATTCCTGAATTTCATTACAATCTGTTGTCTGTGTCAAAGTTAACCATACAGATAAGATGTCACACACTTATCATTGGAACACAATGCATTTTCCAGGACCTTCAGATGACCAGGACCATAGCTATTGGTGACATGATTGATGGACTATACATTCTCAAAGCAGATCAATTTCCAGATCCTAAACATGTTTGCACTATTGCTTCTAGACACAAAGATATTGTTAGCTGGCACCAGAGACTTGGACATGCTTCCTTGAGTACTCTCAAAAATATTGTTGGTTTAAATTCTCTTTGTAAGGATAAGAACCTTGATATTCAAAGAATTTTGTCTTGTGATATTTGTCCCCTTGCTAAGAAACACAAATTGCCTTTTATGTTGACCAACATTAAGAGTAAAGCTAATTTTGATCTCATACACTGTGATTAATGGGGACCATATAGGAAGACTACCATGAATGGGTGTAGATATTTTTTGACTATTGTAGATGATTTTTCAAGGGGGGTATGGACTTTCCTCATGTCCACTAAGTCTCATGTTTTTGCCTTATTAAAACAGTTCAATGCCTATGTTCTTAACCATTTCAAGACCAATATTAAGTTTTGTAGGACTGATCATGGGACTGAGTTCTATAATAGTGAAGTTATACCTTACCTTGCTAGTCTTGGGATTCTACACCAAAGCTCATGTGTTGATACTCCCCAACAGAATGAGGTTGTTGAAAGGAAGCACCAACATCTTTTAGACATGTCTAGAGCTATTAGGTTTCAATCTGGACTTCCTATTCATTTTTGGGGATACTGTCTTTTGGCTGCAACCCACATTATCAACAGAATCCCAACTGCAGCCCTCAAATTTAAATCCCCATATGAAGTCCTCTACACCACCAAGCCTTCTTATGATCACTTGAAAGTCATAGGGTGTTTAGCCTATGCTTCTACTCATCCTAATGACAAATTTGCTCCTAGGGCTGTGAAGTGTGTTCATTTAGGGTATCCTGCAGGACAAAAAGGGTATGTTCTATACAACCTTGAAACTAAGAAAATCTTCATCAGTAGGCATGTCATCTTTCATGAATCCATCTTCCCTTTCATTAACAAGGGTTCTGAGAGATTTGATCATCCTGAGATAGATATTAACCTTTTTCATGATAATACACCAGAAAGCAGTAATAGTACAAACCCTAATCTTAATGAATTTGAAGATGTTCATGATTCTGTTGAAGTAAGAAGTGATGCCAAAGTTGATGATCATACAGATATTAGAGAGAATGTCAACCCTGAAGTTGCTAGCAGGGTTTCAACAAGAATTAAATATCCCTCTGTCAAGCTAAAAGATTACATTGTTTCATCTGTTTTTACTAAACCTGTGCACTTCTTTAATGAATATAATATGCAGCAATCCTATGTCAATTCTATAATGCTTGTTCAAGAGCCTCAATCTTATCATGAAGCTGCACAAAGTAATGATTGGGTTGAAGCCATGAATAAAGAAATTGCAGCCCTGGAGTCAAACCAAACATGGAACATAGACAACCTGCCACAAGGGAAAAAGGCTATAGGTTGCAGATGGATATATAAAGTAAAGTATAATTCAGATGGCAGTGTGGAAAGACTTAAAGCTAGATTGGTGGCCAAGGGTTACAGCCAAAGGGAAGGTATTGATTATTCAGAAACTTTTGCCCCTGTAGCCAAAATGGTGACTGTTAGGGCTATTCTAGCTGTTGCTGCTGCACAAAAATGGGAAGTTCATCAACTGGATGTGAATAATGCATTCTTGCATGGTGACCTGGAAGAGGAGGTCTATATGCAACTACCATTGGGATACAAATCCCAGGTTAAACCCAACAGTGTATGCTTGTTAAAGAAATCTCTGTATGGCCTAAAACAGGCATCTAGGCAGTTGTTCTCAAAGCTTACTGAAGTTCTTCTAAGCCTTGGATATATTCAATCTCTTGCAGACTACTCATTATTCACATTGAAAGAAGGCACTAAGTTCACTAGTGTTTTAGTATATGTTGATGATGTACTGGTGGCAGGGAATGATTTAGACAATATTGCTTCTTTGAAGAATCTGCTGCATGAAAAGTTTAGCATCAAGGATTTGGGACATGTGAAATACTATTTGGGCATAGAAGTCATGAGATCTAAACATGGCTTCCATCTTAACCAGAGAAGATATGCCTTGGAACTAATTGAAGCTGCAGGACTGTTAAATGCCAAACCTCTCACTATTCCTTTTGACCCAAATAAGAAACTCTTACAAAATGAAGGAAATCTTCTAGTTAATCCTACAGAATACAGGCAATTGGTTGGAAAACTCATTTATCTTACATGACTGCACTGCACTTGGCTTTTTTGTTTAAGCCAATTTGTCCAAAGTCCAAGGGATACTCATTTAAAAGCCTTGCACAGGGTTCTTAGATATGTTAAGGCTTCACCAGAACAAGGGATTTATTTGCCCTCAGTCAACCATCTTCAACTTCAAGGTTTTTGTGACAGTGATTGGGGAGGAAATCCTAATGACAGGAAATCCATAACAGACTTCTGTATGATGCTGGGAAACTCACTAATTTCTTGGCATTCTAAGAAGCAATCTGTGGTTTCTAGATCATCAACAGAATCAGAATATAGGGCTCTAGCCACAGCTAGTTGTGAAGTGATTTGGTTGACTAGTCTGTTAAAAGATTTGGAAGTCAAACTGCCTAAACCTGTTACTATCTATTGTGACAATTCATCTGCCATAGCAGTGGCAAACAATCCTGTGTACCATGCTAGAACCAAACACATAGAATTGGACTGCCATTTCATCAGGGAAAAGATTTCCAGTGGTCTGATAAGTTTACAACATATTCCAACTAAAAGCCAAATTGCAGATATTTTTACAAAATTTCTGGGAAGAGCTTTGCACTGGAGATTTCTTTCCAAGTTGGGAGTAGTGAGCATTCACCTACCCTCAACTTGTGGGGAGGGTGTTAAAGATGGCAACCTAAATTGCAATTACAGATTAAGGGATGGAAAGGAAGTAAGGAATGCAGTTAAATATGGAGAGATAAACTCCAAGCTGAAATGTTTCTTGAAGACCATTGCTTTGCAAAGTGCGGGTGGTTGGTTGTAATTTTTCTTTAGTTCAGAAGGGTGTTAGTTGTAATTTCTTATAATTGGCAGTTATGGCCGTTAGTTAGTTTTGGTTTTCTGTTTAAATTTTTCCCCCTTTCTCTTTGTAACGGCTACCCTTCAGATCACTCATATATATATACCAGACTGGAGAGCAATCAATTGAATGATTGCTCGTTGCCTTCTTCTTATTATTTTCTTGTCAGTCCTTTTGAAAATAAATATCAACAAGAGTCGCCACTTCTGTTTATGAAGGAACGAAAGAGTACCTAGATTCTAAGATTTGGGAGCTAAATTACGAATTGAAAAGGTGTAAGGCACCAAATTCGACCTTTCGATCTCAAAGTTGCTAAACGTGCTCGATCTCTTAACGATCAGTCAAAGTGTCTTGATTTATGTTTTTTGGTTTCAAACAAAATGACTTGTCAAAGAGTTACAAAAGTATCCCGAATGCAATGGGATAAAAGGTGATGAATAGTCATACTAACATCCTAGGCTTTGATTAAAATAAAGTCAACTTTGAAGTTTAGCTCTAACTCATTACTCTATCAAAAATTCCAAAAAGCATGCTTGCTTTGTTGATTATCATTTGAGAAAAAAATTGACATGATTTTTGAGACGTGAATTAACATGAAAAATTGCTAGTCAAGATCGTAAAATACCCGGAATTTCTTAAATAAAATAAATTATATTTTTGGATATTAATATTATTGAAATTCACTTTGGGCTTATTTAAAAGATAATTGGGCCTGAGGGCTCAATGTGTATTATCTTAACTATTATGAGTTTGGGCTTGCCCTTTAGTAATAGTTAAGATAAAAAATAGTTTTGATGATTAGAATAAAAGAAAAAGAAAAAGAAAATAAAGTAAAAGGAAATGGAAGACGCGCTCTGGGAAGGAGGAGCGCTGCGAAAGGAAATCGGTGGAGGCAAATCAGTCGACGCCCTCTTTACTATCTAAAAGGAAAACAAGAATCATAATCTATCTAATTGAAAGCAAAGAGAGACGACACTGGGTATTTTCTTTCAAAAGCCAAGCATAGGGAGGACGGGCAAAGGAGAGTGTCGACGGTAGAAGGAATCGAGCAAATCGGTGGTGACGCAAAGCGTAATCGAGGTAAGCCCACGCTCCTTCCGAATCATAAAATCCTGTTTCGATTTCTGTTCTTGTTGATAAGTTGAGTTTTTGTTTGTTTCGAATTTCTTTGGGTAGTGAGAAAGGGCAGAGAATTGGTAGTAATGGAGATTTGTTTTGGTTAATGTTGCCATGGGGGAGTGGTTTAGTGCGGAGATGAGAAAAGAAAGAAAAAAATGAATAAATAATATATTGGGTGATGTTGGTGAGGGTGTACGACAGAGAGAGAATCAAGGAGTGGTAGTGTTGGAGTATGATGATGTAAAGTGGACTGGTATGAGAGAGCAGAATGAGATGGAGATGGGTTCATACTTTGATGCCTCCTTTTTCTAACTATCTACTTAATGGTAATACTTTGGTTTTCTTTCTACCTTGTTTAGTAATTGTTTCACTGTTACAAGGACCCCTATAATTAATATTATGTGTAGTTATTAATTTTTCTTCTCCATTTATTTTATCTTTATATTACAAAGTCATGCCCTGCGATTAATCTTCTGAATAGTCAACCCTTATAAAACATCAATCTCTCAACTTTCACTTGAAACAATATATCTTTCGACTGTAATATTTTTTTAAATTACATTTTTTATTTGGGTACTGTATCCTTCAGATATATTGGCATCGTACCATAGACACGAACATAAAAATCTAGTATATATATATATATATACAAGGGGGTGGCCCATTGATAGACATAAGGCTATACAAAGTGTGAGGTTTTATATTCGATCTCTTTTCATGTTCCCTTCGGAGGGAATTTTTTTTAGTATATATATAAGGATGGGTAATGCTAGCGTCACTCTCATTTTGCACAAAAATATGGGTACTCTATGATGTGGCATACTCTCATTGGTGAGATATTTTGTGGGTCCCAGCACTCCATTCAATAAAGTGTGCCACATTACAGAGTACCCATATTTTGGTGCAAAATGAGAGTGGCCTAAAGATTACCTTCAAGCTATAAAAGTTAGACATCATATAATTTTATTAACTATATATTCTGAAGATTATTAAATTATAGTTTAAATTCTAATTGTTACTTGAACGTCCCTAAAGTTAAATTTGTGTTTTGTACTATGCTAATTTAGATTCGGAAAAACGCGAGTAGCGGTATATTGTGCTCAAGTTAACTTTTCGTAGCATCGCTAAGGTAAGAGATTATGCATCACTTTGGTTATTTGAATGCATTATTCCAAATTATTAGACTTCTGCTATTTATTTAGCATTTACCTTTTTTAAAACGCGTGCCAACTTTTGGTTGATATTTGAATTTGAATCTCGTCGTATCCGTTTTATTCTCACTCTACATTTTAAATCTCATTATGAATCTCACCAAATTGTTCAACTTGATGTGAACTCAATTATCATTTGAATAGTATTTTATTTTATAAATAAATCATTCTTTTTGAAACTTTGTTATGATTACTAAGACGATAACCGCCACTGGGTATAGAGTGACCACCTGACATTGGGTATAAAGTGACCATTTAGCCTTTTTGGGAACACAACACATGGAAACTATGGTGGGGTAATTTAGATATATCATATATCTATTAACCCCTTTGGGGTACCAATTGAATTTAGGCTCCTTTGAGCCACTTATTGATTGGGTCTAAAATGCCTGCTTACATGATCATAATGTCATCCTTAGTATTTGTTATTGTTTTGATTTGAACTTGTGAACTTAGTAATTGTTTCCCCGATAAATGAGTATTTGATATTATGGAATTCAAAAAAATAATTCCTTTTGATAATTTAATTTTTTTGACAGTATACTTTGTTTGATTTTCTTTTTGGTCAACTTCTTCTTAGAAACCGAAGGGGTTGAATATGAACTTATGGGGTTTTATTTGCTTACCTTTTTCCTACTCATTTTCTTTTAGGACATAAGTAAGGAGTCGAAAATTTGGTTCGGTTTGTGTGTGCCAAATTGAAGAGAATAATATTACGTTATGTTATAGACTAATATTTTATAATCATTAATTTGAATTCGGGAGTTTAATTTAGACATGTATTTTGAAATTGTAATCAAATTATTAAGGATTTACATTTGAGTATTTGATCGGTTACGTGGAAGATACATTTATTAAGTTTTTGGGTTTAGTACAAATTTTGAAATACATGATTGGTGACATGGCCATTATGTGGGCCCATTTAGTCGGGCCCAAATTTTGGGGGCGTTACAAAGACATTCTACCAAAAGAAAATTAGGCAAATTTCAAGTGGGTACAATTTTAAAAACATCTTTTCATCTAGATCCATCAATTTTTTGGACATTTCATATAATTACAAATTGGGTGCCAAATGACAAAAATGCCATTAATGAAGATAAATCACATCTAGCCTAAAAAACAAAAAAATGCTGATGTCAAGGCTTGGCATCAGGACTGCTTTCACAGTTTATTCAAGCCAAAATAATAATAATAATAAAAAAATGCTGATGCCAAGACTTGGTATCAGGACTGTTTTCACAATTTATTCAAAGTCCAAAAAAACCAAAAAATGCTGATGCCAAGGCTTGACATTGGGACTGTTCCACCGTTTATTCAAGCAAAAAAAAATCAAAAATGCTGATGCCAAGGCTTGGCATAGGACTGTTTCACAGTTTATTCAAGCCTAAAAAAACAAAAAAATGCTGATGCCAAGGCTTGGCATTAAGACTGTTTTCACAATTTATTCAACAAAAAAAATTCAAAAATGTTGAGACCAAGGCTTGGCATCAGGAAGACCAAAAAAGTTCAAAAATGCTGAATCGAGGCATCAGGTTGACAATCCAGGCATCAGGTTGACAAACCAGGTTCAGGTTGATGCTAAGGCTTGGCATCAGGTTGACAAATCCAGGCATCAGGTTGATGCCAAGGCTTGGCAAAGCCGTCGTCTTTTCTTCTCCAAATCCTCAGTCCAGCGACCTCCTCCCTGTCACCAACCCCGCTATCTCCACTCTCTCTATCGCCCACCATTCTTGCCGGGTCTGTTCTCCCAATCTCCATCCCCCGCTGCCTTTAACCAATCACGATCTTCAACCATCAAAGCACCCATGGTCGCCATCCATCTTTCCCTCCCTCATCTTCTCTGTCCATCTAGTCTCCGACCCCCTCGTGCCTGTTGCTTTCGTCTCGAAGCAGAGTGTTGTCGCCGCCCTTGCGCTAGCCCCGCCTCTGTCTTCTTTCCCTCTTGCCGGCTTCAGAATAGCCCACAGATCCGACCTTCATCCTCAGTCTTGTTGCTCTACCTCCGGCCAAAAGCTCCAGTAAAGCCGCCAAGGCAAGAAATATCTCCATCTTCGTGCTCCCGCTAAACCTCAATTCCGGCTGTCTTCATCGGAGCCCCAGCACCATCTTCGTCTTCCCCGTTCAAATCGTCAGCCATCATGTTCTTGGTCTCCAAGCACAATTTCCCCTACCCGCAACATCCATTTTGTTTAGGCTCTTTTTCAAATTCGCTAACGTCGTACTCCACATCATCTCTTCCTGCAACCGAAAACAACACCTATCGGGACTTCATCGGAGGAATTTCGCCGGAATTTGTGGAAAGCCGAAAAATTGAGTGCGAATTTAGGGGAAGATGATCGAATCAAATTACTACTAGTAGCATCGCACTTTGGTAGATCTGGAAAAAGAAGAAATGAAAATATATGTAATTACATAGAAGGAGAGATGATGACGTTGTACGACACAAAGGAGGCAGTGATGTCTAAAAAATGACTGGATTGATTTGAAAACATGTTTTAAAAGATGTACCAGCTTGTAATTTGTTCAAGAAAATATCACTTCAAAGTATTGATTTTAAACTCTCATTTTTTCCTCTTGTCCACAAACTATGCCATTTTTGACAATAAGCACACTTCTATGTTAATTTTAGACCCTTTTATGACCAATATTTGGATTACAAAATGTGTCGTGGCATTGAGAATATTACAATATTGCAAAAATCTTTTCCAAAAGCTCCAACATGAGTTAAAAAACTAAATCACCCACTTTGATACAAAAATAAACTAATTTAGATGTGAATTATTTGAGTGTAAAAATATCATTTTTTTAGGTCACAATGGAAATGGATTATGGGATAAAGTAGGAGAAAATGAATAGAGAAATCATTCAACCATTCATGGGAAGGACAAGACATTCAATCCATGAATATGAATGATTTATGGGTGTCCCAAGTGGGCTTTTAAAAATAACTTTTAAGACTCGAATAAATCTTTACAAACTAGTCAACCTAAATTGAAACACCCCGACCCCAAATCTCTACAAGCTTTGGGTCAAGTGCACAACAAAGACACAAAAGACATGCAAAACCCAACTAATTACGTGCTAAACAAACACACTTGATTAAACTCGATCATGTGTTATATACACCACGTCTTCTGAAAAGCTAGGAAAATAAAAGTCAAAGAGTTATTGCTCGTGAGCTAAAACACAATGGTTCCACGGCCAAACAACTAGTGTAATATTATACACAAGGACGATATTAAATATCGGCATCAAAAGAATAATACAAGACCAGTAGTGTCAAGTACCTGGAGTAGAACTTATATAACTCTACATACATTACTACACCCCATTCTCTTACTATACAAAAAGTAACTCCCATGGGGCAGCATACCAAAAGACAGCATGTTAAATCACGTGAGCCTTGCTGGCCTCACTGCGAACTCTCTAATTCGTTGGATTGAATACCTCTCTAACTCGCTGGATTGAATACCTGGATAGCTGCACACTAAAGTAAACAAACACGAGATCGATGGGTGATAACTCAGTAACTTATTACATGACATGTTGTTATGTATATGTTTAAACACATCATATTAGTCAATCAAGTATAACTGTACATATACTCGCACACATCACATTGATCACTATTTATAATGCTCATTGACCCAACGTAATTAAACACATAACCAGGATATACAACTGCAGGAGAGCTTTCTGTCTTGTCATGTCTTTCAATTACCATAGATGTGTTGTTATTGAATTGCACACACTGGAATATCATGTCCGAACCGTTAGTTGTGTCCAAAATAGGTTCCCTTCGTATAACTCCCTTGGCAAAAAGGCCCAAATACACTATATGAATTTTAGCTTACCAAAGTTACGCATATTGCATATAACGATGGGGCTACTTCCCTACTACGACCGATAGTAGTGGCTAACAGAGACCAATACGATCCATGTATGCCACCTAGACTCAATGCGATGCACAACCGTCTTGTCCCAAAGTAAAGTAGCTCAACACACATAATAAACACAACCGTCGAGTCCCAGAGTAGGGGAGCTCAACACACAAAATAAGCATGCTTTGCTTTTAAATAAACATCACAACTAGGTTACTTCAATGATAACAAATGTAACATTTGTAAGTATTAAACGTTAAACAACACAAGAGTAAGTCATATGTCCTACAACAAACACCCATTGCAGAAGACAAGTCCATAAATACTAGACTCTCATAGAACACTGAATCTATATCATTCGTCAAACACATATTGGCAGGTAATCGCACATTACCCTAGAATCGTAATTGTGTCAGTAGCTACTGGACACCAAAATTAACACTGAGGTAGTCCTCTAGTCCCACAACCCATAACATTAGACAATCAGTAAGTCCTTAAATACTAGACAGTATACTCAATCATAAACATTGGTCAATTATACCTATTACACCATGGAATACTACGTGACTACTAGCGAGTATCCAAACATTATGTCTTCTAATGTATAATGCTGTCATATAGCTAACTGTGAGTATTGAACTCTAGAAAACACCAGAGTAGGTCGATAGCTCTATAATACCCAATACACCAACTCAATGTCCTGGCAACCTATAACATGCATAAAGTTTGTAATTCGATTCATAACTATCCTGTACTCGAGTGGCGTACATATGATAATAAAAGTAGGTTCTTGATCCCGCTATTCATAGCTCTGTCAAACAATACTTACGAGTACTTTAACTCTTTTTATAAGTATCGTAACTTATCCACGACTACCCTAAATCATGTTAGTCACTCTCCACCAATACTATACCCAAGCTTACATGTCACGCCCTAATTCTGCCCTTATGTGAAACCCAATTTAGTCGTGACTTACATGTTACCACAATCTAAGAACCTACTGAACAATAAAGATGGAAAGATCTCCAAGAAACTAAAATAGTATATACATAAAGTCTCTAAAAACTTCCAAGAGTTTATTAAGAGGAAGCATTACAAACTATTACAAAAGAATAGTACAAAACTCCCTATACACAACCAATACTACAAAAGCAAAACTACTAGGAATGCTGCCCAAAAGAAGACCACCTTCTAGCACTCCAGAGAACTTCCTACTTCACACATGTTATCACTCTGCTCGACTGCAATCTAAGGTAAACAAATAATAAAGGGTGAGTTGTAACGCTGTAGACAACCCAATTTCGTACCCTACAATATGATGTCCTATAACAATAATAACAATATAATTTATAAATTGATTGGATTAACAAATGTTGCTTTCCGTTAGTGTTGCAGGTAACTGGTTAACGGGAGTTAAATGATACATATCAAACTTAACAGAGGGCCAGAGGGCCATCTACTGAAACATTGGATTTGGCCGAGCAATAACCAAAAGGAGTCGCGCCTTCACCCATGGAGCCGTTCCCATACATGGGGAGCCGTACCTTCTGCCTTCTCCTTCTCTCCAGCTTAAACGGTGTCGTTTTTTAATCGTGCACAAGGCGGCTGCCTGCTAACTGACCTCGTTGCCCTTTGTCTCTCTCCTAAGGTAACACCTGGCGTGCCATGCAAACTTTGAGATCAAACGATGCAGTTTTACGACCGTGTTTTCTCCTATAACTAGAGGCCTCGGGCTCTCATTATCGACACAGACACACACCCTCATATTCTTTGATAAACACAACACATACTCGCACACACTTCGCTCTCTCCTCTTCCTAAAGAAGAAGCTGCCTCCCTCCTTGCCCCGGGCAAGCCTCCTCGCTTCTAGCGAGCCATTTGAAGATCCAGTTCTTGGCCCGACAAGCAGATCAAAAGACATACACGATACGACGTACACAACATACACGACATACTGCTGCTGCTCCCGAGACATACACGATACGACGCACACAACATACACGAAACAATAACGAAAACAAATCAAAGAATGAACACAAAAAGTAGAGAATCAGCGCTGCGAATGAACTTCTGGATGAAGCTTCATTCGCTGATGCATCCATCTTCTATAACAACTTATGTGTTTAATCTCTTATGTTCTCTCTCTGCTTTCTTAACCTCTGAATGTATTGAGTCTTTGTATTTAGACGGCACGACTAACATGACATGGTTCTGGTTAGAAAATAAAACATTCCATATATAAATGAATAATATTCCATATAAACTACATCCTTAAGAAATGAAATAATGAAGCTTATTTGAAACTTTCTAGAAGGTTCCTTGATGTTTTTTATAATCACTAAGAAAGCAACAATAATTTAAAAAAAATATTTCTTTGTACTCGGCATAAGAGCATCTTTAACCCAATTCTTCTTAACACATCTTCTTAGTTGAATCCGATCCCACTGCCACTTACACATTTTTCTTTATAGACTATTGAAGAATTTATCTTCTCATTCATAATCTTTTTAACCCATCTTCTTAACTCTCTTTTTCTCTTACTCTTTCTCTCTCTCCTTCTCTTCCTTTGTTTTCTCTTATTTAAGAAGATTTTTTCTTCTCTCCTACATGCCTTCTTATGAAGATTGTTCACATTGCATGGGTTCTCTTCTTATTTAAGAAGAGAGCTCTAAGAAGATATTTTTTCTTATAATGGGGATGCTCTAAATAAGGATAAAATAGGCGAAACTTATTTGCACTTTCATCGCACCACACATGGTGAGAGGCGATTGAAGCATAAGACATGTTTAAAAAGATGGTTTATTTATAGTTCGCAGTATTTTTAATTTTTTTTTGCGATTTTGCAATGATTAAATGAAAAAGGTGTGCAAACCATACAAAAAAGACAACTAGCAACAGTGCGGTGTTGCAACGACAATCAAAGGAGACTTCCTCCCGGAAGAAAGCCCACCAGTCTCACGCATGTCCAAATCCTCCCCTCTTCCTCCACTAGGCAATGCCAAATCAAACTTACGCATTAGATTTGCCAAGGCAAGCTCAATTACGTCTGTAGCAAATTTGATACCAGGGCAACCTCTTCGGCCTGCACCAAATGGAATTAGCTCAAAGTGAAATCCTTTATAATCAATAGAACTATCCAAGAATCTCTCTGGTATAAACTCCTCAGGATCTTCCCACACCGACGGGTCTCTTGCAATAGCCCAAGCATTGACATACACTTGCGTACCAGATGCAATGTCATATCCCATTATCTTGGCTTCTTGGGATGATTCTCGAGGAAGAAGTAGTGGGAGAGGAGGATGTAATCGCAGAGCCTCTTTGATAACAGCTTTTAAGTAGTGACATTTCTCTAATTTGTCTTCAGTGATTAATTTAGATCCACCTTCGCCTATTTCTCTCACCTCTTTCCGCAACTTTTCCATGACTTCTGGGTGTCTTAACAGCTCCGACATTGCCCACTCTAACAATGTGAAAGAAGTGTCGGTTCCAGCAACAAACATATCCTGAAACAGATGGAAACCAATTAGCAAACCTAACTTGTGTAAGAGATCAGAAAATATATATTCTTACCATGATGAGAGCTTTGATGGTGTCTCTTTCAATAGAAAATCCTTTTGTATTTTCTCTTTGAACCTGCAGCAAAATGTCAACAAAATCTTGCTTGTCACCTTCATTACTCCCACCATCATTAGTCTCTCTTCTCCACCTGTCCAAGTGTTCTTCAACTATGCCCTCAAGAAACTCATCAAATTCTCTAGCATTTTTCTCTACTCTAGCATTCAAACCATTAACACGATCCCACCAGGACAGCCATGGAATATAGTCCCCAACATTGAAAACACCCAATAGATATGACAACTCGTGAAGAAGCTCCTTAAGCTTCCTCCCACCATATTTTTTCCCCAAGGCTACCCTACAGACTACATTGTTTGTAAGTGATAAAAACAATTCGCTCAAATTCACCAGCGTAAGAGAAGATGGTGAATAAGTGCTATCTCTAATCTTATCGATCAGAAGGGTCGTTTCTTCTTCTCTAACTTGTCGGAATGATTGAACTCTCTTGTTGCTTAGAAGCTGGAGCACAACAATGCTTTTCACCTTTCTCCAATATTCACCATATGGAGAAAACCCCATGTCCTTGTGATTATAAAGAAGTTTCCTTGAAATAGGTGTATTAGGTCTGTTTGAGAATATTAAATCATGGGTTTTCATGATTTCTTGGGCCGCTTTATCGGACGAGGCAACAATCACAGGTACACTGCCTAGGTGAAGAAGCATGAGTGTACCGTATTTTTTAGCTAATGCATGGAGTGAGCGATGGGGACTCATTCCTAGCTGGTGAAGGTTTCCTATGATTGGGAGCTTTCGTGGGGAAGGTGGTGGATTTGTATACGGTTTCTGAGCACCTAAAAACCATTTGTAAAGAAACGCCAACAAAACCAACAACGAAATTAGAAGAAAGGGATCATATGATCTCAATAGAATCAACATTATTCTCAGCTGCAAGCCTGCAACCAAAGAAATTTTTCTAAAACGTTTTTTCAAATAGTAAGATATGATTTGGGGTGTGCAATGACATGGTGCACTACTTCAAGTAGTTATATACAGATAGTCCATTTGGGTTAAAACTTAAAAGTCTAATAAAATTAGGAAACAACACTGATAATGTTTGGTTGGTTATTACTGTGTGGTTTGGTTTTTGTCGCCATCAGTAATTGTACTTATAATTTATTATGGAGAAAGACCTACTGTGGTGTGGATACGGTTGAAAATATATACTAACAAAATGGGAAGTATTAATAGTATCTATATATGTTCATATTTTTAGTTTTGATAATGATTAAAAATTAAATATAACCTTGTAATTTTTTTCGTTTATCAAGGTATACATAAGCCCAAAGGCTCGGCTTAAGCCGAGTCAAGCCATAAATATGATAAAACTTTTCATAAAGTTTTAACGTAACCATACATTCCCATTTTACTTGAACCTTAGACCTATGGTTATTGGTTAAGATCGAACAACCAATTACTCGTTTATTTACTTGCTTGTTAGTACAATCTTGTAACTTATATTAGATTCTCAAGTATATATTTTTAATAATCTAGAGAAATTAATTGTGAAAGATATAAATTTAATTGCTAGAGAAAATAGCTATAATTGAATTTTGTTAGTTAATTCTAGAGCTAATAATTTTTGCCCATACCCTTGAAAAAAATCGTGGGCTGGATCAATTTTTACAGTTTCTAATAATTAAAGTACATTTTTTTTTCAATTGGAAAAAAAAAATCATTTTTTTGTGTGGTAAAATGACTAATGTACCCTTAATAAACCGTATGCGCACTACGAAGGTCATTATTTTTGTATCGCATTTCATCAATTTTATTGCGTTAATTTTACACAACGGTTCAATAGTTTAATTGTTTAGTCTAATTGCACCGCGATTCATCAATTTAATATGATATTTTTGCACCGCGATTTCAATTTTAATAGTTTAACTTTTTAGCGATTCATCAATTTAATATGTTCAAAATAGTTTAACTTCTTAGTTGTTCAAAATCGTAATGAAACAGATCATGTCATCAGTCTTCTTCTTACTTTTCATCCATCGTAAATGACTAAAATCGAGGTAAATAATAGTTTCATGCAATCCGTAATAACATGATTTCTGTTAAAAGCTTTTTTTTTGTTTATTACTAAAAATATATAAAAACTATTTTACTACTTTATCATTTACTTTTAAAAAATTATCCAAATATTCATCGTAATATTTATAGTCTCAATCAATTTTGTAACGAACCAATAGACAAGAATTAACGTAGGGACCGTACGAAAGGTTAATTGTACCTCTTTTCTTCCCAAAACATTTTTCTTTCTTTTAAGCTTTCTGAGTGCAATTGCACCTCGTTTGATTTCGTTGTTCAACTTTCTTCAACATGTTATCCATAAGGCTATATTTGGGGTGTGGAAACAATATTGATAATCTGTGTTGGTTTTCGTTGCCTTCCATACTTGACAAAATTATGGAGAAATTTTGGTGGAACGTGTTTTGGACTTTTTCTATGACGAACTCGTGCTTTGAATTTTTTGTTTTTGTTTTGGTTTTTACGAAAACGTGTTTTGGACTTTGGACATTCTATATAAAAAAGATTGAATGGGATTTTGCTAAGCTAAGTTAAAATAATAATAATAATAATAATAATAATCGTGTTTTGGACTTTTTCTTTGACGAACACGTGCATTGAATCTCTTACTTTCTTTTTTATTTTATTTTTTTGACGAAAATTAATGTGCTTTGGACTTTGGACATGCTATAGAATAAAAAGATTGAATGGGATCTGCTAGGCTAAGATTGTTTTTTTTAAAGGAATCGAAGTTTAATTATCACCCAATTAGAACATACATCGTAATATTGGCAGCATACGTTGCTAAATGTAAGTAGTTTTTTTAATCTGTGCGTTAAACACACGTTAATTAAATTATAGATAAATCAAATAAAAATAATCGATTTATTAACAGTTGGACATAAGTATATCAATAATTATTATAGATTTTAAAAAAACCTTATACCCAACATTTGTTGTTTTATTAGTTAGTTTTTTATTTTCACCGCATATCAATAACTTTAAACCAAAAAAATTTGTTACTTTAAAAACTACGACATATACTGTTCATGATTTTTTCAAAAATAGTCATACGTATAATTATTGACTTTGAAACTTGTTAATTGTTATTGCATATGATATCAGCAATGTAAATATTTTTTGTAACGCCCCAAAATTTAGGCCCAACTATAGGGGCCCACATAATGGTCACGTTACCAATAACCTCAAAAATCATACTAAAATCCAAAACGTAATTTATGTATCTTCTATTTAAACATCAAATATTCGAACATAAATCACTTAATAAAATTTACTTACAATAAAAACATATGTCTAAATAAATCTCCCAAAATCAAATTAACGATTATAAATAATAGTCCATAACATAACGTGATTTTAATCTCTTCAAATAGACCGACCCGAACCGAACCAAAATTTTAAGGTTTCCATTCCATACTTATGTCCTGAAAGAAAAGGAGTAGGAAAAGGGTGAGCGAACAAAAACTCAGTAAGTTCATATATAACCCCTCCGGTTTCTAAGGAGGAGTTGATCAGGAAGAAAGCAAACAATATATAGTTGTAAACAATAAAAAAATGAGATGTCAAAGGAATTATTTTTCTTGATATCCACAAGATTAACTATGCATTGATTGAAGAACAATTAACGAGTTCGCAAGAACCAATCAATTCAAATTCAAATACTAAGGAGGATGTTATGATCACATAAGCGATCATTTTAGACCAAACAAAAAGTGACTCGAGGAACCTCAGATATCAAAGTACCCCAAAAGGGTCAAAAGCAAAATGGTATATCCGGATTACCCCATCATAGTTCCTATGGTGTAATGTCGCCTTAACAGGCCAAATGGTCATTCAAATTATCTTAATGATCATAACAGAGTTTTCAAAAAATAAAAATAAATAAATAATTACAATTTCAACAAAATCAAATACCAACGATAACCGAATAAAATATTGCACATCGAGTGTAAACAATTTGTGAGATTCATAAAGCAATTCACAAATAAGAATAATGAAAGAACGGATACGACGAGATTTCAAATTCAAATACCAACCCACGGTCGGCACACGTTTTCAAAGAAAGGTAAATGCCAAAAAAAATAGCGGAAGCCTAACAATTAAGGATAAAGATTTCAAATAACCTAAACGATGCATAATCTCTTACCTGACAAGTTTATCGAAGTAAATCCCCAAAACACGAACAATCACCTTAAGTTTGTTTGCCCCAAATCTAATAACATAAAACTCAAATGAGGATTTTTGAGTTTGGGTCTTATTGTATCCAAACTTGATTAAACAAAAAAAATAAAAATAAAAAATCTCACCAAGGATATATACTAAGGGTTTTAAAATTCTAGGGACCATCTTGCAACTTCCGAAATCAATAATTCACAGTTCCAAAGTTTAGGGGGGTGTCGTTGAAACTTACATTCATCATCTTCACCAAAACAACTCACTGTTTTGGTGATTTCTTCCCGCCATTTATGCATAAAATATTAACATCTATCTACTAATCTACTAACCAACCAAAGAGTCCAACTTTGGTTTTTAAAAAGAAAACATCACTGTAGGAATTCACTTGGAAACTACTTCATGCATTTCAGGTTTTTTTTTAAAAAAAAATTACAGATTGACTTCCTAGAAACCCAGTTACAAATTTTGAATTTATTATTATTATTATTATTATTATTATTATTTATTAAGAACAAGGAATCCGGGTTATATCAGTTGAAACTAAATTTTCATCTTTCGTCCAATCTTCTTTCTCGGTTTCAAATACTCACACATAAGGATTTATGTATTCCGTCTTCATCGAACAGTATCGATTATCTCCGACGGACACAAGCTTCGACAGAAAACTCAACTGTGCCTACTATCTTGTGAACTCAAGAATGCAATTTGTTAACCATTGTAATTGGAAGAGGGACGAAAGGAATACCTTAATTTGTTCGACGATGTGAGACCGAGCACTCTGCCACTCGCACCTCTCTCTGTGACTCTTCTGCCGTCTCCCTTCTTGCCGTGCTCTCCCTCTCTTCCTCTTACTCACAAATTTTCTTTTTCTTTCTAATTTTTGCAAAACAAAACATCCAAGTATTCGACCCTTCTTATACACCACGTCGGCGGTTCTCCTTCTACGTCCAATGAATTTTTCCGGATGCCGTTGTTTCCTAGGTACAGTGCATGTTTCACTTCCTTCTTTCATTTCCTTATTATTATTACTATTATGTTATTATTATTATTGATTATTATTATAACTATCTTTTTTATATATAAGGAAATAAGCTCAATTTGACGGGTCAAGCCCACACCATAATATACTAAATAACTAATATCAACCCCACTCAAATGGAATTTAAGTGTACTAGGCCTAACTCAACTTTTAACAAATTCCAAATTGGAAAGTTAAGTCCCACAATAATTATTGATATTTGGTAAAATTAATAAAAGAAAATTTATTTTAATATAGAAAATTTGGGGTATTACACTCTCACCCCCTTAAAAGAAGTTTAGTCCTCTAAACTTAGCGTACCTCATTAGTCGAAGAGATTTGGGTACTTTCTTCGCATATCCTCCTCGAGTTCCCAAGTTGCCTCCCTCTCTGTATGATTAGTCCACTGCACTTTCACATATGGAATTGTTCGTCTTCTTAGCACTTGATCCTTTCGATCCACTATACGAATTGAATGCTCGTCGTAACACAAATCTTCTCGTAGTTGTAAGGGTTCAATAGCAATAACGTGACTCGGATCTGGGACATACTTCCTTAGCATAGATGCATGAAATACGTTGTGCACTCCAGATAGTGTAGGCGGCAGGGCTAGTCTGTAAGCGACCTCACCAACCCGCTCGAGTATTTCAAATGGTCCCACAAATCTTGGACTAAGCTTTCCCCGAATACCAAATCTCATGACCTCTCTTGTGGGTGAGATTTTAAGGAATACATGGTCTCCCACTTCAAATTCGAGTTCGCGTCGACGATTATCTGCATAAGACTTCTGTCGGCTCTGCGCTATAAGGAGTCGTTTTCGAATCAACTGCACTTTCTCCGAAGTAACTTGCACCAACTCTGGTCCTATTAGTTTCCTTTCGCCCACTTCATCCCAACAGATAGGCGATCTACACTTTCGTCCATACAAGGCTTCAAAGGGTGTCATATCAATACTTGCATGAAAACTATTATTGTAGGTAAACTCCACCAAAGGCAAGTGATCGTCCCAATTACCTTGCAAGTCCAACACGCATGCGCGAAGCATATCTTCCAAAGTTTGTATTGTCCGCTCCGACTGACCGTCTGTTTGTGGGTGGAAAGCTGTACTCATACTCAAATTTGTACCCAATGCTTTCTGTAAGCTACCCCAAAACTTAGAGGTGAATCTAGCATCACGATCTTAAACTATCGAGACCGATACTCCATGCAGCCGAACAATCTCATCGATGTACAACTTCGCCAACCTTTCCATCGAGTCAGTAATTTTAAACGCTAAGAAATGTGCAGACTTGGTTAACCTATCCACAATGACCCAAATTGAATTATACCCCTTCAGCGTTCTTGGAAACCCTACTACGAAGTCCATAGTGATATGCTCCCACTTCCACTCAGGTATCGGCAAGGACTGCAATAATCCACCGGGTTTCTGATGCTCTGTTTTCATCTGCTGGCATACAAGACACTTAATCACAAACTCAGCTATATCCCTTTTCATATTCTCCCACCAAAAAGTGTCACGCACGTCCCGATACATCTTCGTGCTACCCGGGTGTATGGCAAACCTTGAGTTGTGCGCGTCCTCTAAAATCTGCCTTTTCAATTGTGGGTCCGATGGAACACAAATTCTTGACCCAAAACGAAGGACGCCATCATTATCCTGCCGAAAATCTTTCCGATCCCTATCTTCCAACCCCAAGGAAATCTTTACCAACTCTGGATCCACTGCCTGTGTCGCTTTAATCTTTTGTAACAAGGATGGTTGTACACTCAAGTGTGCCAAGAAACCATCGTCACTGCGAACCCTAACTTCAATTCCCATCGAGTCAAGATCGTCCAATATCTTTTTTTCCTTAGTTATCAAAGCCGCCAAACTTCCCCTATTCTTTCGACTCAAGGCGTCAGCCACTACATTGGTCTTTCAAGGGTGATACAATATTGTGCAATCATAATCCTTCAACAGCTCCAACCATCTTCGTTGCCACATGTTTAACTACTTCTGAGTGAATATGTACTTCAAACTCTTATGATCCGTGTAAATTTCGCACGTCTCGCCATACAAATAATGCCTCCAGATTTTTAATGCAAAGACCACTGCTGCCAGTTCTAAGTCATGTGTTGGGTAGTTTCATTCATAGTTCATCAACTGTCGGGAAGCGTAAGCAATTATTTTCCCCTTCTGCATTAGCACACAACCCAAACCTTTTTGTGATGCATCACTATAAACCACAAATCCTCCCGTCCCTGATGGTAGAGCAAGGATCGGGGCTGACACACTAGCTGATTCTTCAACTCTTAAAAGCTGGTCTCACACTCAGCTATCCATACAAACTTCGTGTTTTTCTACGTAAGTCGAGACAACGGCCCTGCTATCTTTGAAAAACCCTCAACAAACCGACGATAATACCTTGCTAGACCCAAGAAACTTGAACCCGAACTGTTGCGGTCTCTCCCAATTTACTACGGCTTCAATTTTGGCTGGGTCCACTAAAATACCCTCATTTGAGACCACATGTCCTAAGAAAGCTACCTTCTCCAACCAAAATTCACATTTTTTGAACTTAGCATACAACTTATCTTCCCTTAAAATTTGTAGTACTATTCTTAAATGTTGCTCATGCTCCTTCCGAGTCTTCGAGTAGATCAAGATGTCATCAATGAATACTATTACACATCGATCTAGAAACTGCTTGAACACCCTATTCATCAGATCCATAAATGCAGCTGGGGCATTCGTCAACCCGAATGGCATAACCAAAAACTCGTAGTGCCCATACCTTGTCCTAAAAGCTGTTTTTGAAATATCTTCTTTCCTGACCCTTAGTTGATGATAGCCTGAACGAAGGTCTATCTTGGAGAAATAACGAGCACCCTGTAACTTATCGAACAAATCGTCAATGCGAGGCAACGGGTACTTATTTTTCACCATGACCCGATTCAACTCGTGGTAATCAATACACAGCCTCATAAATCCGTCCTTTTTCACTAACAACCTTTGGGCGCCCCAGGCGTACGCTGGCTTTGATCGGCTCCTTTTCAACGGCTCTTGTAGCGCTCCTCCTTCAATTCCTTCAATTCTATTGGTGTCATCCTGTACGGTGCCTTAGAGATGGGCGTCGTCCCGGGCACCAAATTGATCCCAAACTCTACTTCTCGGTCTGGTGGGAGGCCAGGTAGGTCTTCTGGGAAAACATCTGAAAATTCCCTAATCACATAAAGTGATTCTAAGGTGACCCCTTCTTTACTGGTGTCGATGATGGAGGCTAAGTAACCCTGACATCCTTTTCTTAAGAGTCGCCTTGCCTTTAACGATGAAATGAAGCCCGACAACACCACTGGTTTAGACCCCTTAAACTTGAAATCTGGTTCACCCGGAATATAAAACACCACTTCTTTTTCAAAACAGTTGACCCTAGCGTGATAAGAGGCGAACCAATACATCCCTAAAATCAAATCAAAATCTTGCATATCTAAAGGGATCAAATCAATAGGCATTTCTCTATGCTCTAATTTCAAAGAACAAGATCTAAACACAGATGTGATAGGGATGGATTCCTTCGTCGGGGTGTCAATAATCAAAACCTCATCTAAATTCTGGGGTGCCAATTTCATTCGGCGTGCAAGCGAGACAGACATAAAAGAATGGGTTGCACCAGGATCAATCAAAGCATAAACATCATTGCAACATAATTGCAAGGTACCTGTCACCACATCGTTTGTTGCCCGAGCATCCTTAGCAGCCATAGCATACACACGCCCATGCCCCTTTGGTTTCTCCTTGTCTCCACTTGTGGCTCCTTTGACGAAGGTGTTTTTGTTTGGCTATGGGCAATCTTTAACCAAGTGCCCCATCTTCCCACAATTGAAGCACGCCCCAGAGTTCCGATAACAAGAGTGTGTTTGGTGCTTACCCCCACAAGTACGACATAAGGGGTTCGTGTCTTGGTTCCGGTTCTGGCCTTGATTTTGCAGACCTTGATGATACGGCTGGTTTCCAGATGACTGAGCTCCACTCCTAAAACGGTTATCTTCAGTAGCCCTTCGTTTATTCACATTACTCACATTCCCCTGACCACTTGGTTGACCACGGAACTTACTCGAATTGTCATCGGCTCCCATCTTGTGCTCATCTCTTTTCCTCTAGTAAGCTTCCGAATCACGTTCAATCACTCTGGCACGGTCCACCACCTCCGCATAAGTCGCTAGCTGTAGTGGTACCAACCGATAACTAGGGGTGTAAGTGGTTCGGTTTGGTTTGGTTTATGCCAAAACCACAAACCGAACCGCCTCCTAGTGGTTCCAAAAATCTCGAACCAAATCGAACCGAGTAAGACTTGGAACCAAACCGAACCGAACCACTCGATTTGGTTTGGTTTGGTTCGGTTTTGTGGTTTATATAAGTTATTTTTTAATGAAATTAATCAACATTAAAAATAACAATAAAAATAATATTTTAATTTGGAATTAACATCAAAATTAGGAAATAATCTACTAACAACAAATTATCATAAATAAAACAATACAAATTCTAAAATAAACACAAACAATGGAAGAAATAATAATTTTCCAATAATTAAGATTTTGTTTGTTTAGTGTCCGTCTATATATATATATATATATATATATATATATATATATATATATATATATATATATATATATATATATATATAATGAATAAATCAAAGGTTCAAAATCATTAATAAATATAATATAATATATATTATATAATAAATAAATAAAAATATATAGGGTGGTTTGGTTCGGTTCGATACCAAAAACCATGAACCGAACCGAACCGCGTGGTTTCCCAATTCTTGAAACCGAAACCAAACCGTCTTCGACCAAAACCGAACCAAACCGACTGGTTTGGTTTGGTTTGGTTCGGTTCCGTGGTTCGGTGGTTCCCATTTACACCCCTACCGATAACTAATCTTACCATTAAGACCCCTTTCAAACTTTCTTGCCTTCTGGTAATCGTTCTCGAAGAGGTCCGGAGCATACCTTGAGAGCTCGATGAACTTTGCGGCATATTCGTCCAAGGTCATCTTTCCCTGTTCCAAGCTCATAAACTCCACTATTTTCCTATCACGTACATTTGGCGGAAAGTACTTCTTGTTGAAAGCTTCCAAGAACATCTCCCAAGTATATTCTCCTATCCCCTCTGCCTCAACAGTCCTCATTACTGACTGCCACCACTAATCAGCTTCCCCTACGAATTTTAATGTGGCAAGGTTAACCTTTTGCTCACTAGTGAGGGTCATTGTCTTGAAGATCTTCTTCATGCTTTCGATCCAGTCCTCAGGCTTCTCAGTACCTGGAGCGCCTGAGAAAGGTTTAGGATCTCTTACGGAAGATATCCGGTGGGTCTTTTACCATTGGCCCGGAGTTGATGGGCTGCGGTATGGGTTGTGGAGTAGCGCGCTGCGAATCTTTGCGGCGTTGCATGCGGTGTAAGTATTTCTGGTGCTCCAGGTGTTGGATTATCATGGTTCCTGTTTCCCACCTAGGCTTGTGCTATAGTTTGAAGCAGCGCAAGGAGAGTAGGGTCTACTGGCGTTGGTCCAGCTGCCGTTGTATTAGACTGGGTTGCGGTATGTTCTGGCCCATTGGTGTTCACGTTTGGCGCAGACACACTATTTTCCCTCACACCTCCTGAAGTGGAGTTTAGCATGACCCTAGTAGCTCGAGTACCCCTACCACGTCCACGTCCACGGGCTCCAGCGCGACCTCCACGTGCCATTAGGTACTGAGATAGAACGTTGAGACGTCAGTTTAGGGTCACTATTCTTATAGTGGCATAGTTCAATCAGTATGACATCATAGACCAATTTGGTATACACCATCAAGTTCTAAGGAGTACCCTATACAAAATTACACATTCATATACTCCAAAAATAATACCAAAAATTTCTTCATTTATTTTAAATTTTATTTAATTGTCAAAATATCAACCTCGGGAGCATAAGATGCGCTCCATTGTTCCAATAACAAACGCAACAAACAAAATGTTCTCCAAATTCCACCTTAGGCGGCCATTTTTCCAACCTAAAACAATTATTCCAAAAAAAAAAAAAATTCTAATTAACTATCTTCTGCCTGGGAGTCTTCGTCCTCACTCGGGTCAGATTCTTCATTACTTTGATTCCCAATGTTAACTACAGGGTTGACATCCGCCTCGATGTCCACCATCTCTTCGTCTTCTTCCTCCTCATCTTCTGGATCTTCTTCTACAACTGGTCCATTATCTATAGCCATTTGAATAGCATATCCCAAGCATTCATGACCAAGAATTTGGTGTTGCTTAGCCTTGCTTCTACTTCTGCATTGGCCCTCCTAGCGTCATCTATCTCATCAAAAGGCCTAATTAAGGCATTTTGGGTCAGCTTCAATGCCTTCGTCATTTCTCTGGCTTGTTCTATAAGGGCTTTGTTCTCATTTGCTAGCAGCTGATTATCATTTCTTAACATTTGGTTCTCTTGCACCAATACTTGGTTCATCCCGTCCAGCTCGACTATTCTAGCACGCATTGTACTCAATCTCGTTCCCACTGGTGTCCTGGGTGAAGTGACCAATGTCCTACCTGTGTTGTTATGCGCCATTTCCTACAAATTCAAAGAAAGTATATCAGTTGTGTTGACATCACTATTATCTCTAAGTAAACCATGCACCTAATTAGTGATATTGGATAACCTCAAGTGCAAAATCGTACAACTTTTACCCTATGATTAAATCTTAGGAATTTTACTTTCTAATCCATTTGGATCTGAAATCTAAGCTTTAATACCAACTGTAACGCCCCAAAATTTAGGCCCAACTATAGGGGCCCACATAATGGCCACGTTACCAATAACCTCAAAAATCATACTAAAACCCAAAACGTAATTTATGTATCTTCCATTTAAACATCAAATATTCGAACGTAAATCCCTTAATAAAATTTACTTACAATAAAAACATATGTCTAAATAAATCTTCCAAAATCCAATTAACGATTATAAATAATAGTCCATAACATAACGTGATTTTAATCTCTTCAAATAGACCGACCCAAACCGAACCAAAATTTTCAGGTTTCCATTCCTTACTTATGTCCTGAAAGAAAAGGAGTAGAAAAAGGGTGAGCGAACAAAAGCTCAGTAAGTTCATATACAACCCCTCCGGTTTCTAAGGAGGAGTTGACCAGGAAGAAAGTCAAACAATATATAATGTATACAATAAAAAAATGAGATGTCAAAGGAATTATTTTTCTTGATATCCACAGGATTAACTATGCATTGATTGAAGAACAATTAACGAATTCGCAAGAACCAATCAATTCAAATTCAAATACTAAGGAGGATGTTATGATCACATAAGCGGTCATTTTAGACCAAACAAAAAGTGGCTCAGAGGAACTTCAAATATCAAAGTACCCCAAAAGGGTCACAAGCAAAATGGTATATCCGGATTACTCCACCATAGTTCCTATGGTGTAATGTCGCCTTAACAGGCCAAATGGTCATTCAAATTATCTTAGTGATCATAACAGATTTTCAAAAAAAAAATAAATAAATAATTACAATTTCAACACAATCAAATACCAACGATAACCGAATAAAATATCGCACATCGAGTTTAAACAATTTGTGAGATTCATAAAGCAATTCACAAATAAGAATAATGAAAGAACGGATATGACGAGATTTCAAATTCAAATACCAACTCACGGTCGGCACACGTTTTCAAAGAAAGGTAAATGCCAAAAAAAAAAAAAATAGCTGAAGCCTAACAATTAAGGATAAAGATTTCAAATAACCTAAACGATGCATAATCTCTTACCTGACAAGTTTATCGAAGTAAATCCCCAAAACACGAACAGCCCCAAATCTAATAACACAAAACTCAAATGAGGATTTTTGAGTTTGGGCCTTATTGTATCCAAACTTGATTAAACAAAAAAAATAAAAATAAAAAATCTCACCAAGGATATATACTAAGGGTTTTAAAATTCTAGGGACCATCCTGCAACTTCCGAAATCAGTAATTCACAGTTCCAAAGTTTAGGGAGTGTGGTTGAAACTTACATTCATCATCTTCACCAAAACAACTCAATGTTTTGGTGATTTCTTCCCGCCATTTATGCATCAAATATTAACATCTATCTACTAATATACTAACCAACCAAAGAGTCCAACTTTGGTTTTTAAAAAGAAAACATCACTGTAGGAATTCACTTGGAAACTACTTCATGCATTTCGGGTTTTTTTTTTTAAAAAAAAAATTACAGATTGACTTCCAAGAAACCCAGTTACAAATTTTGAATTTATTATCATTATCATTATTATTATTATTATTATTATTATTATTATTATTATTATTATTATTATTATTATTATTATTATTATTATTATTATTATTATTATTTATTAAGAACAATGAATCCGGGTTATATCAGTTGAAACTAAATTTTCATCTTTCGTCCAATCTTCTTTCTCGATTTCAAATACTCACACATAAGGATTTATGTATTCCGTCTTTATCGAACAGTATCGATTATCTCTGACGGACACAAGCTTCGACAGAAAACTCAACTATGCCTACTATCTTATGAACTCAAGAATGCAATTTGTTAACCATTGTAATTGGAAGAGGGACGAAATGAATACCTTAATTTGTTCGACGATGTGCGACCGAGCACTCTACCACTCGCCCTTCTCTCTATGACTCTTCTGCCGTCTCCCTTCTTGTCGTGCTCTCCCTCTCTTCCTCTTACTCACAAATTTCTTTTTTTTTCTAATTTTTGCAAAACAAAACATCCAAGTATTCGACCCTTCTTATACACCCACGCCGGCGGTTCTCCTTCTACGTCCAATGAATTTTTCCGGCTGCCGTTGTTTCCTAGGTACAGTGCCTGTTTCACTTCCTCCTTTCATTTCCTTATTATTATTACTATTATGTTATTATTATTATTATTGATTATTATTATAACTATTTTTTATATATAAGGAAAGGAGCTCAATTTGATGGGTCAAGCCCGCACCATAATATACTAAATAACTAATATCAAGCCCACTCAAATGGAATTTAAGTGTATTAGGCCTAACTCAACTTTTAACAAATTCCAAATTGGAAAGTTAAGCCCACAATAATTATTGATATTTGGTAAAATTAATAAAAGAAAATTTATTTTAATATAGAAAATTTGAGGTATTACAGTTTTTCCTGGAACTTGAAAAACAGTCTTACATCGGATAGAGTTAATGACAATCTTGGGATAAAAACATTTTATCCAACATTGCTTCCTTTAAAAAAATGTGTTTCAACAATGTGATCATCAAGATTTATGATGATTAGTTTTGTTTCATTGCACAATCATGCAACATGGTTAATGTTTTTCAATAACATTACTGGAACACTAATTTTGAGTGGGAATTCATGGCTTGACAACCTCAAACACTTTATACTATTCAAAAACTCTGTATAATGAATGTTTTCAAACAAATTTGATTTTTTTCCACCCTGCAAATAGAATATGAAGTCAAATAAGTTCTTCCTTTTGAATGATTACTTTTATTAAATTATATTTGTATTTTATGAATAAAGAAATTTCTGATAAAAAAATAAGTTAAAATCAAAATAACGATTTTTTTACCGTTAACTATTATTTATTTTTTGTAAATTATTTTGAGTTTAATAACTTCCATTATATATTTTTGTTTTATTGACTTCGTAACTATTACTTTTGTTTTATTTTTAAGAATTAGTTTTACAAAAAAAAAAAATTGCTCCGTAGTTCCTTATTATTATTTTGCTAACCTCAGTTTAAATTGTTTTGTTTTATTGACTCGGTAACTATTATTTTTGTTCCATCAAATATTTTTATTTTAATAACGTATTTTTGTTTTACATAACTATTTTAAAGAATTTGTTTTAAACTTTTGTTCCGTAAATTATTTTATAACTTTACTAACTTCAGTTTAAATTACTTTTGTTTTATTGACTTCCGTAACTATTCTTTCTGTTCCATCAAATATTTTTATTCAACTAATGTATTTTTGTTTTACATATCTATTTTTAAGAATTTGTTTTAAAAAAATTTTCGTAAATTATTTTTTATTATTTTAGTATCCTCAGTTTAAATTATTTTTGTTTTTATTGACTTTCTAACTATTATTTTTGTTCCATCAAATATTTTTATTTTACTAACGTATTTTAGTTTTACACATTTTAAAGATTTTGTTTTAAACTTTTGTGCCGTTAATTATTTTATTTTAGTAACTTCCGTATTAAATTATTTTTGTTTTGTTGATTTCGGAACCATTATTTTTGTTTTAGTTACTATTTTTTATGTTTAAAGAGAGAAAAATGTTTAAACATAATTAAAAGAGAGGAGATGTTGATGATGAAAGAGAAAATAGGAAGGAGACATGAGAGAGAAAGATAAATACAACTAGAGAAGATAAGTGTGAGAAGGAATGAAATGGTAACTCAAAAATTAATAATTTAAAAATAAGATTTTGGAGGGAAAAATATATACAACTAGCGTGACAATTATTTTTATAACATACATATACATATTGTAGCGTTGTAAATTTATATGTAGCTGAATTCGAGTCCTTTAAGATTTGGCTAAGGGGTTTGCATGCCAATTAGCGTGACAATTATCTTTAAGACTCAAGATATGACTAGACTATCTCAAGACACCTTGAACACTGTTGTTATAAAGATCAAACATATTTGATCAACAAATTTGTTACTTGAACCCAATTGAAGTTATTTAAAGAAAGTTGACTTTCATTGCACATGAGTCTGTCTGTCCGTCCTTATTTCCATTTTAAGGATAGTCGCAGTACTCCATCTGCAACCTTGTACCTGCCCTTTTATAGCAAAAGCAACATTGCAACATAATTTGTCTCAGGATCATTTGTATGATCTAATCAAATAAGAGTCCAACAACTATTAGCATTTAATGTATTCAAAATGCATTTAACGCCAAGTTCTTCTCATTGCAAATGAAGATTCAAGCTCAACGGATGTGAAGCTCCCTTAAGACTATGTAAGCAACACTTGAAGACTTGATCATCTACATCACTTATTGCATTTACCGAAGCTTCAACTGCTAATATCTTTCGGTCTTAAGTGTTCTACATTCTTTAAGACATCCAATACTTAGAAGAGCCTGATCATCTGGATTGGCCAAAATATAATTACCCCACCCCCAAAGTATCCATTTAATTCCAACGTGCACCACAACCTAATGTTTGTTCCAAAATGTCATCTGACGTTACCATTTGTCATAGTTTACACCCTAGCCATGACACTCATTATATAGATAATGAAAAGTTAACGAAAAGATAACGAAAATTTACCTTTTAAACTTTATAATGGTAGAAATTATACGACAGTAAAAAAATGTAGATCGAACTAAATATATATAAATAATAAATTTGAAAAAAATAAAAAGAAACCCCAAAAATTAAAATAAGCAGACAAAAAAAAAAAAGAAGTCAAACATGACCGGATAATTGACATTTTATTTAATCAAAAGGTTGTGCTAGCATGTATAATAAACAATGTTCTAATTTGTTAATGAACCTATGAATTATTGATTTATGTACTGTAAGTTTGTAATTTGTTAATGGACCATGAAATACTATTCATCTATTATCTATTTTTTTGTTCTTTTCAACCGTGGAATGATATTAAATTGTTGGTTTTACTTTTAAAATTTAACCTTATATTGTAATCATTATGCTATTTACTAAATTAATTTTTTCTGTCGTATAATTTATTTTGAATTGTGGAATTATATTAAATAGTTGGTTTTATTTTTAAAATTTAAAGAGTTCACTTTAAAAAGTAAGGCATAAATGTGTCATTTTATCACTAACGAGCTACTAAAATTGTCATTTTCTTAAAAAATTGACTTTCAAACGTGGACTTTTTGCTCGAAACTGAGGGAGTACTAGTTTGATGTGTAGTTTACTTTAAGGTCCATGTATATGTGACTCATTATTAAAGTATGGTGAAAAAGTAAGGGTAAAGTGATAAAATAGTTGTCCTAAAAAGAAAAGTTTCAAACAAGATAATTATTTTGAGACAGACGAAAAAAGAAAGCAAAATAATAATTTTGAGACAGAAAGAATAACTTATTGTACAATATGATTTGAATATACTCTATCTATCTATCTATATATAAATATATATATATATATATATATATATATATATATATATATATATATATATATATATCATTCTTTATATTAACAAAACAATATCTCCTTGCCTTCTCTATGTTTTCACTTTTTATACCTATTTATTTTTTTATGGCTTAAATAGCAATTTGGTCACCCTAGTTTTCAGCTTTTTTCATTATGATCACTCTACTTTTTTTCTTCTTAATTTGGTGACTATACTTGACATTATATTTCACGTTCATCACTCCATCCAATTTTTTGGATGAAATACTTAACAAATTATTGAAAACCCGAAACTACCCTTATTGATTACATGTGCAACTCACATGTTTTCATTTCCTTTAACAAATCGATATCCATGAGTATGGGAGCTTTAATTCGAGCTCAATTAGAGATGAAGGAGGTCAGATTCTAGTAATAACATGTTTAAATGATTTGATTGAAATATATCAAACTTCAACAAGGTTAAACAATAAAGTACTAGATACTAGTGTTGGGGTGTCGGTAGTCGGTACTATCCAATTGGAAAGGCCACTCTTGTCTTAAAGACGATGGGTGGTCTATGGTATCTTCTAAGATCAAGGTTAAACAAGAAGCGAGGACAATACAGTTTGAATTATACTCAATGTCGGTTGCTAGTGTTGCGATTACCGCTGCTGCGAGTGGTCATGTTGACGGTGGCAACGGTGGCAGTCTTTTCATCCAGGATTGCATCGCCGTCGCAGCAGAGAACCTTAATGGCCCAATTTCCAAATTTCATACCAGAAAGAAGGTAGAAATCGAACGGAGTCCTCTCAATTTCAGGTCCAGGTCCAGGATAAGCTTCCAAGTACAAGGAGAAGAAGCCCGCCACGAAATGAATCTACCAGTAATTCACACTAATCTACGTAATTGAAATGACTAATGAGCAACTGTCAACTAACAAAAAAAAAAAAAAAAGCCACTACTACATCGATCAAGTAATTGAAACATATTTGGCCTCATATTATTCATTCACCAACCAATCAAACTAATAGTAGTGATATCTAATATACAATTAACATCCACTAATATCAAACTACAAGCAGCGAACAGAGCTCGTTGAGTTACAGAATTGGAGAAAGGAGAAGCTTTGATTTTCTAGCCCTAAACCCAAAATTTAACAACATATACACATACATATGCATAAAAAAGAGATGACGGGGAGTACCTCGGGCTTGGAGAAAATGCTGATATCACCAATGAGGGGGTTTTTGGTCTCGACGACTTGAACAACCACATTCAAGGTTCCAAGCAACTCCGACGGCCCGACATCAAGAGTAATGTCCATTGAATCAATCATATCAAGCTTCTGAAGCCGTTGATTGGAAATCGTAGTAGCTTGAAATAGCTCCTGAATAGAAGTAGCCTGCTTCAAAACTTGAACTTCGGCTTCGATCAAAAAGTCCTTGGTCTTGGTATTTCCCTTGATCACCACATCGTGGACTCTCAGAGGAACTCTCTCACTCGAAATCCTCTTGAACACGCTTTCCATGTGTGCCCTAATTCTAGATTTATCTTTCGGTGGGGGCTCGTCTTCGTCGTCGTCGAAGGCGTCTTCGTCGACGGTCGAGGGTTCATCGTCGTCGTCTTTGTCAAGTACAAGAATTCGGTCTTTCTCCATTTTCTGCTGTTGGCCGTAGACAACCATGGGAGATCGACGGACGAATTTCTCAACTATAAGGGAAAGGGTACGGGAGAGTTATGTTATTGTAAGGATTGGTGGTGGTGCTGCGGTGGTGAACTGGTAATTGGATATCGACTAAGATACACAATAGGCTTCAATATACACAATGGGGGTATTTTCGTCTTTTTGAACTTTTCCGTCTATCTAACTAACGTAAATTACTTATGACTTTATTGGTTTAAAATGCCAAGTACAGTAACCAAATTAAGGAAAAAAAGTAAAGTGATCTAAATGAAAAAAAATGGAAAGTATGATGACCAAATTGTTATTTAAGTCTTTTTTTTTTTTTTTGATAACCATGATAAAACACATTGGAGCCACATTGAACTCATTTATTAGACAACAACGACACGACTATGAGAACACCAGGAAAAGCCTAAATGATGATTTGCACGAATCAAACTTAGGCCTCGTTTGATGCAGAATTTTGAAAATGTAATTTTTTCAAAACATATCATTTTTAAAACATATCATTTTCAAAACACAGTTTTTTTTCTAGCCTCATCTACTTTGAATTTTTTTGGTTTGCTAAGTGAGTAAAGGAACGATATCAAATACTATTAAGTGTGGTCGTCGACATATTTATCGCTAGCTCTTGATAGAGGTAAATCGACACAAATCAACGAAATTTCTTAGTTAAGAAAAGGCTGTCTATGAGTATTATTCAACATCAAAAGACAATCAAGTCATTTTTATAAAGTCTTCATAAAGGTTGTGGAGTGTTCCCCAAATATCCCTTCAGAATAATTAAAAACAAATCCAAGGAGAAAAAAAATTGGCCCCAGAGATGCATCGATATTATGGTCAAGACACCTTAACTTTTCTTTGTCAGCCACTTGATTTTAAATGCCCTGGAAAAACTCTTTTGCTTAGTTTGTTTTGTCTTTTTTTTTTTTTTTTTTTTGATTCTCCCTCAATCTTTCTGTCTTTTTTTTTTTTTTTTTTTTTGTGTGTGTGTTGATTTGAAACATATATACCGGTTTGTACGTAAATGATTTTTTTTTTTGTAATATACAATATATTAAGGGCAAATCGCACCATTGGTCCCTTAACTTTGAAAAAATTTGGAGATAGTCCCTTAACAATTTTTTGTAAACATTTGATCCTTTGAGTATAAATTTTTACAGTCGCGGTCCTTTTGATGGATACCGTTAAAAAAATATCGTTAAATTGCTCATGTACCTATCATATGCGTTTAGAAAGGCTAAAATGAAATTTTTTCAAACTTAATTATATCACAATTTTTAGCCGATTCCCTAGGGTTTAAAAAAAGGTCACATGGCTTCTTCCCCAAAATAATTCAGAATAGTAGATTTAGGTTTATATACATCTCTTCTCTCTATCTCATCTCACTACAAACTATAAAAGTCAAGGTTATTTCTTACAAATTAATAGATGGATAAAAATAACTCTTCACCAAATAAAGCACCAATCATTTAATTAAGGACAAAACAAGTAAATTTATCATGACAAAAAATAATGTTTCTAAACATAATAAATCACTCACCTTTAATTAAGGCTAAACAAGTAATATGTCATATGCTAATTAATTCAATGAATAATTAACTAATAATTTCATTCATTGACTTGTACTTATTTTAAAGTTAGGTCCTACATTTTTTAATTCTAATCATTTCATCTTTTATTTTGATTTTCTTATCAGTTTCCTCCTCCTACCATTATCGTTATAAATGTCGTCAAATATTTTCTAAAAAGAACAAAAATACTTTACTCAGTCGAAGGACTACAATTTTATTATAAGGAACCCAAAAAACTCAAATCCATATTAGTTTGGATTTCAATTTGAAAATTTAAAAAATTTAAAAAATGAATTTGGATTTTTAAAACGTGAAATTTAAGGTTATGGTGGTGGTGTGTCTATAAATGATGAGTTTTATAAATGGGTTACTTTGAATTGAGGAAGAAGTAAGGAATTAGAAAATGAAATCAAATCAAATCAAAAATTAACTTTTGGGCTAATGGTGATATTTGATGTTGTAATGGTGGTGATGGTGAGTCCATGGGGTTGGCGGAAGATAGTGAATGATAAAAATAAATAAATTAAAATCTAAATTTCATTTTTTTGGAGTAATTTATTTTTTTACCTTTAAATTTACATTTGAGACAAGGTATATCTATTTTTGGATTATCGAAATAATTATTTATTGTTTTAATTAAAAATATTTTAAATACTATGACAAATTAAATGATGAAATTATAACAAAATCTCACTTTTCGTCACAAGAAAAATGACCAAAATAATCCTCATGTGCATGATTTTCCATTATTATTTTTAATGCCCATGAACGGGAGAGGACAAAATGAGACAAATAGAAAAATTGTGTATGAAAGTGAAACATCATAGATTGGAAAATACATTACTGGAGATATATGATAAATTGTAACTATAATAATACATTTGTTGGTGAGTATCGAAATATTAAGCACTTCTGTAATGTGCTTAGTAATTATCTGTGAATAAGCTATGAGAAATATGTTAAGGAAAGGTGCAATATTGTCAAGAAAATAAAGAAAAATTGAGAACTTAGTTGATGAATCTATGCGTTTTGTTAGAAAAAAAAGCTAGAATCTATAGTAGAGGCGTTCGAAGAAAGTAGTCCGACTTAACGGAATCAAAAGATGTTTTATTTTTCGGTTTTAGCCAGGCAAGGTGAACGTGTTTCATAATCGTGGTGATAGCGGTGGTAACAATTGTAGGGATGCTGGTAGTAGTGGTGGGGGCTATTGTAAGAATGACAGTGAACAGGTGGATTATAACATTGCTAGATTTTCAAATCATCAATTTTTCAAATTTTCATATAGGTTTGGGTTGTAAATAGTAAAAATTAAGGTTGTGGTGATAGGTCTATAAATGGTGAGTTTTGCAAATATCTTAATTTGAATGAAGGAGTAAGGAATTATACAAAGAAATATAATAAAATCAAATTTTAATTTTTGAGTTAACGGTGTTATTTGAGGTGGTAGTCGGGGTGGGTCCATATAGGATTAATGATGGAGTTGATGGAAGAAAGTTAATGATAACAAAATAAATTAAATAAATTTATTTTTTATTTTTTGGAGTAATACATGTTTCTAACTTTAAATTTAAATATGAGACAAATTATAATTACAACATTGCTAGCCTTACAACTAATTTTGTAATTTTTTTTACAACTAAGCCTTGAAAAGGGTATATATGTCTTTCTCCATAGCAACTTTGTGCTTCTTCAAAACTTAGTTGTAAGGAAAATTGTATAATTAGTTGTAAAGATCGCATTTTCCATATAATTATGCTAAATTACAATCCCCCCAAAGTATCCACAAAATCACATAATGCACCCCAACCAAGAGTTTATCAAATAATGATATTTGACGTTATATTTTTTCTTATTTTCCACCCTAGTTGCAACAGTCATTAGAAAAGCCACGTTAAATAACACGTGGTCTTCCTCTTGTGGGATATTTTTTGACATTTCCTTCTGGGCGTTAAATTGAGGGAAATATTAGGAATTTAGTGTAAATTTTAGGGTGCTAAATGTATTTTGGTCCAATAAAAATTAAGAAATAAAATATAATCTGTTTAAAAAATTATATAAATGTGTGTGGAAAGTTAAAAAAATGAAGTGTGGTTCACTATTTCATTTTTTTCCAGAAAGAAAATCTAGAGAAAAGATCCACAATTGTTTCTGATATTCACTCCCCAAATAACCTAAAAACCCGATATGAGTTTTATCCACTCATTCCAAATATCTTTCTCTTAACCCAAAAGATAGATACGCATTTCCATTTAATTATCTTTTTTTTTTCTTATCTTGTATTGAAAACAAAGTAAACGAAAGATATGAAAAACTCTTATCTATAGTTACTCGTCTCCATCTCCAATTTCCTGTATGAAATTCGATCCACCTACCTTCTCCGATGAAACCCAACCATTACATGACTTTACATTTATTTTCTTTCTCCTAATTCTTTAAATAATCCAACCCGACCGCTATGACAGCTGCTTTGAGGTTGAAATCATCTAGAGCCATAGCTTCTTCAATATCTTCTGAATTTCGATGCTTTGTTTTGCGCCACATGCATGCCTGTCGTATGCCCAATTTTCAGATCAGTTTCTACAAAATTGAAGATTATTTCAATAAAATCTCTTACTATTTCTCTTCATTCAAGTCTGTCTCTCTTTCTGATGAATTTGTCAATAAGGGTTATGATTTTCTATTAAATGCATGTTTTTACAAGGGTTTTTAGTAAGTATACTCTATAGCCTCTGATTTCTACTTTAGACACGAGTTTTGCAATAGAGAGAATGAGGTAGATCGAAGATGAAGTTTGATTAGAATTAAAGGAGGATGGTGCCAAAATTGTGGTAGGCGTGACCGGAGTGGGAAGTGTTTGGCCTGAAAATGACGGCTATTATGATGGGGCTCGAGATGGCAGCTACAACAGTGAAGTTGAAGATGGGAACTTGCATCGGGAAAAGAGAGAATGAGAGGGTTTTGGATTAGATTTTTTACTTTTAATACATTTACTCCTTAACAAGATAAGGAAAAATGACATTTTTGCCCCACATGTGGAAGACCACATGCTAATTAACGTGAATTTTCTAACGATCGTCACAGGTAGGGTGGAAATTGGAAAAAAAATGTAACGCTAGATACCATTATGCGACAAACGTTACGTTAGGGGTACACTATGCAATTTGGTGGATACTTTGAGGGTGGATGTAATTTGGCCATATAATTATTTTTGGATTATTGAAATAATTATTTATTATTTTTATTCAAAAACATATTTTAAATACTAAATGGTTAAATAAATAATGAAGTTATAACTAAATCCTATTTTGCACTCCAAGCAAAATGACCAAACTAATCTTCATGTGACAGGTACATATCATTTTCTGTCACTATTTTTAACATCCATAGACGGAAGGAGGCAAAGTGGGACAAATAGAAAAATAGCGTATAAAAGTGAGACACTTCGTAGGTTGGGGTGCAATATAAGATTTAGCGTGTAATTTTGGGAGCTAATCCTATTTCGGCCCCATCGAAATTGGTTCAAAATACAAATTTCCCTCTAAAGTATCAATCAAATCCACTTTGGCCCTCAATGTAATTTTTTTCATTTCGATATACAAGTCAAGTTTGGTTATGGGGATGTCACGTTTAGTAATCGTAGTGATAGACATGGTGGCGTAAGATCGAGAATTTTCTCCAAACAAACCATAAACAATATCAACGTTGCCGATGAATAATTTGTTGGAGTTGAAGTTAAGGACGATGAAGACACAATGAACCATGTTGTACCTCATCATTGTCGTATATATTTGTGATGAGTTCAAATATGAGTTTTGAAATTCATGGTGTATGCTTGTGTATTGTGTTGTACGATAGAGAAAGAGAGAAATGAATTGTGGAGTTTAGTCATTCAACATCGGCGGTTGTGATGTATTTAATTTTTGATAGGTTTTTATTCGTGGTGACCTTAACACGCGAGTGCGATTCTCTCATCTTTAGTTCAATCTCTCAAATCTCTGATATAATTCCTTTATATTTTTATTTATTTTTCTATATAAAAATTTGAATATAAGATTCATACACTTTTGAGTTTTATCTCACTTAAAATTTATATAAAAAGTCATTGTTGAAGAAGTAACAGAGAAGAAGAAGAAAATGAAGCTTCTTTTTGGGTAATAAAAACAGAGAAAGTGTTGCCAAAAAATGACCAAAATGCCCTACACATAAAATACCATGACACATTAACGTCAGATTGGTAACCTTCGTCATGGCTAGAGGCAAACTAGAAAAAAGTTATAAGAGATATGAAAATGACACAAAACTTAGGTTTGATGGCAAAGTGAGACTTTATAGATACTTTGGGGGAATTTTATATTTTTTTAGTGTAAGTATATATTTTGGAGTTAGAGAGTTTGATTTCTCTAACACAATATATTATTTTCTAAAAGGAGTCATAAATTCCAGAAACGACATAAACAAAGTCTCTAACAACATGCTTATGTAAGATAGTGTGTTTGAATTGTCTTCAATTCATACACTGATAAAAGCGAATAAATTCATGTTTGGTATTAAAAAAAGAGATTTAAAAATAACCAATAAAAAAGACAAATGTATATGATAAGTTACTAAATATATAATGACTAAAAGCAAATATTATAAATGATCGAAAAATAAAGTATTAGAAAAACTAAACACACAACAACAATTTATAAGTCTCAAAAACTATAAAGATTAAAATATAAAAAGAATCCAATAATTAAAAAGAAACAAAAAAAAAATGAAAGAACTACTAAATCACTTAAACAAAAAATTATTACCACGTGTAACGCATGTGAACCCTGCTAGTACATCAAAACACCATCGGGAGGTGCAAGAACTAGAAAATTCGCAACATTGAATTCATGAAACTTTAACCAAAACCGTCAACTATAAGTACCGTCATTTTAAAGAAAAAAAGATGAAGGGAGGAAAAGAAAAGAAAAAAAAATACAGAGGTTGTTGAAGCTTTCTTGAATTCTTGATTGATTGATCAAAACAGAATTTTTGAGTGGAGCTTTGATTTGGGTAAAACAAGAAGTGGGCACTGATGTTGATGTCCTCTTTGCTTTTTGGAACAGGGAAAGGTAATTGTATCTTTGAATTATGTCTATAATAATTGAAATTGTGGGCTTTGGATTGGGTCAATTCAAATTGGTGGATTTGATTCTTGAATGTTTCTAGGGTCAATTCAAAAAAGGGAATTTTAGTGAACCTGATCGAAATTTGCAAGAATTATGCCTAGAAGGTTTGTGTTTAGGGTTTTGGGGTGTTGAATTGATGATAATTTGGATCTTTTAGGGTTTGAATTGGGTGTTTGTGAGATGAAGTTAAAGAAAGATTGATGGGGGTTTTTTTTTTTTTTCTGTTCAAACTTAAGTTGGAAATTTGAACTTGATGTAGGTGGTTTTTGGTGCATATTCTTCGACAATAACTGCAATTTATTTACATTAATTCTCATTTCCATTTGGGTGTTCAAATTTGTTTAGGACTTACCTTCAGATATTCAACAAGGGGTTTGAATGATTGCCTTTTGGTAGTTAGGTTTTTGAGTGGCGGAAGACAGGATGAAGAATAAAAATCGGATTAAAGAGCAGAAGGGTAAAATTAGTCAGAAACTTGGGAAGATCATGGATACGGAATACCAAGTATATTAAACAGGAAGCAAGAGCACTGTCAAGTCCATCTAAGGGGAAACATAATCGCACTACTCCACCAATGTCTATGCATGCCGTCAGTTTACTCGTGGAGCCAATTTTTTTGAAAGCAAAATCCTTCTGATTCTTGGGAGGTATAAAGGTACTTACTTGATTGGGTAACTGCACTTCCAGATGATGTTTTGATGTATGTGTATAAACCTAAATCTACTTCTTGGAATTATTTTGGGGAAGAAGGATGTGGCCTTTTTTTAAACCCTGGGCACTTGGCTGAAAATTGTGATATATATTAGGTTTGAGAAAATTTCATTTTAGCCCTTCTAAACGCACGTGATAGGCACATGGTTAACTTAACGGTATTGTTAAAAGACTAGTACTGAGAATGATCCAAAGTCAAGGGACCAATGGTGCGATTTACCCATATATTAATTAAGTCAAGGGAATGTGGACTTCTTTTAGGAACAATAATAATAATAAATCAAGCACTTTCTCAAATCTTGGGTAAGTTCCTTAATCCTCACTGAGACGATAGTAAGAGATGGGTGGGGGTTGCTCATTGTTGGGTGGTGATATATAGCCGGAGGAGAGTGGAGAGGTGAGGTGGAGAAAGGGAAGTGTCTGGAAGTGAGAGAAAGTGTTAACTGTTTTTGGGTGAATCACCCAAATAATCCCCGTACTTTACACCTTTTTTTTTTTCTTTTTTTCAAGTTTGTCTCAAATTTTTAAAAATCGTCTCTTTACTAAAGCTTGTGACACAATTGGTCTTTCCATCGAATTTCGTTACTTTTTTTTTTCGCTAGGTCAACAAACGTGTGTTTTACGTGATATTGACCAGACGTATAGTTGACAGTTCACATTATAAAGTTCAAGGACCATTTAGGTAATTGATAAACTTATGTTATTGTTATTTAAAACTAGCTTTTGTCCTCTCAACAGGGTTCAAATGTGGATCTTACTTCCTTCCATTGACGTTGGATTATTCCAAGAAACTTATCAAACCTTTCCGGGCCAGTCCTCCTGGAGCTATTCACCTTCCTTTCTAGTTCTAGCAAGCAAAAATCCTATCTCGCAAACCAATACCGAGTTCTCACAATTTTCACTACCCCGACGAGGTGTCTAATATAATTTTTACACCACTCTTCCCCATTTTCAACCCCCTCACCTTCAGTTCCACCATAGCTGCCACCACCGCTGCCATTACTGTCGAATGCAAACAGTTATCTTCCCTCTCTCTCTCCTTCATCATCTCAACAAAATGACAACATAAACAAGTAAACCCAAAATTAAACCAGTAAATTCCAAAATTCAAAATTCAAATTAAAACCCAATAAATCTTCCATCTCTCTCCTTCCTCCTCCAAGTCAAATTAACAATTTACTTCCATCAAACCGTTGATTTCTCCTGATGGTGAAGACATATCTTCCATTAAAATAAAGAAAGGAACTCTAGAAGATCGGAAGAAAGCATTCAAATGCTTATTGAAGGATAAGGAATACCAAACAATCAAATCACATAAGCTTTTTTGAGCGAGGATAAAAAGAGTTATCTTAGCAATAATGATTTGGAAAAGTAGATCTCAACTTTTTCATTTGAAAACTAGTTTTTTCTCTTCCTTTTCTTTTCCAATTCGATGTCCAACAATAAAATTTGACAACTAAGATGAATCAAAGAGAAACGTGGGGGGTTCCATTGTTGGAGTTGTGGGAAGATGCCAAGGAAGAAAGCAAAAAAAAAACACACACACACACACAAATGGTCCCTTTACTTTTTTTATAGCTAAAATGAATATTTTACCCCTGACAATAATCACGTGAGTTGCACATGCATTAACCTAATGGAAAAAAATAACGGAAGTGAAAGGAAAGACCATGGATATATAGTATGTCAATTGTGACTTTGTGAGCAGCATGCCAATTGGAGTATTTTTCAGCATTGGATGCCGTTGATTTGTTGTATATATATAGTATAACCCCTGTATATAAGAATTCTGATCTCCAGTATTAACAATAAATCACTAATGTATTATGAGTAAATTTTCTATAAGACCGTCTTACATATCTTTATCCGCAAGATAGAGTTCCACTCTCTCACAGTTCAACCCATCAACGCACGATAGATCGGGCAAAAAGGATTCGTCTTACAAAAAATATCCGTAAGATAATCTTATACAAGTTTTTGTCATGCATTACATACTCTCTCCATTTCGGCCAAAGAGTTCACTATTTTATTTTGGAATGTGTCATTTAGAGATGATACTTTAAAAAAATTAGGAATAAAAATGTCATTTTATTACAAATTAGCTACTAAGAGTGTCATTTTCTTTAAAAATCTATATTATGATAAGGCTTAGTAGTTAACTACTGGTCAGGATTTATTTTTAGCAAACATAACTACTGGTCATGATAAATCTTCTGAAAAGTTAACTACTGACCAGAATTCATTTTTACCAAACATAACTACTGGTCAGGATTAACTCTTATTATCGCCCTAATTGGTTCCCTAATTAATTCTGACATTTATCTTCCTATATTAGTTTCTTTAATACATTCAAAAGATATTGTTAGATTTTGTGAATCATGATAACAATATAGGAGATATCTATAAATCATTAACGGTAAGTTATTTCCTTTCTTTTTTTGTTCTTTTAATTCAGTTTATTTATTTTGTTGATTATGTATTCCCTTCAATTTAAATTAAATATCTCTTAATTGCAATTGATCAGTAAATAGAAGGGAAAGACAATGAGATCTTAGGTAACAATGAGGAGAACTTACACAAAGAAGAACGTACTGCCCCTGTTTCCCTAAAAAAATATTACAAAACTAATTTTTAAATTTTTTTTCCACTGTTAGATGATCATATGATTTTAATTGATTACCAAGAGGTGTTCATTTTAAATTGGTTATTTCGAATACTAACATCGTCCCATATTGACGTCGTTCTATAGATACGGACACAAAATCTAGTTGACTTTTAAACAAAAACTCTTTACTTGAAATAGAGGAAATAATATATAAGGAAATATTAATTTATAATTTGTATGAAACCTTTATGAGTAATCAAATATGTAATATCTTATACATTTAACAAATTATTAATTTAACACATTATCCTTAAATAAGAACAAAGAAAAAATATTATTTAAAAAATATTATTAATTAATCGAATTTTAACTGTAAGTCTCATAAAAAACAAAATGTAAGATAAAAAGTATCGATAATGCTCTAAGCCTCTAAATAATTGGTCAAATAAGCATACCATACCTCTTATAATATGCATAAACTCTCCATCAAACCGATCTGACCGCCAATATTACTATGGGTCCTGCTAAAATCAAAGCATGTGTTCCACCAAAGTTTGTCGATAAATTCAATCATCGAAGGCAACAAAAATAAACCACACCACACATTATCAATTAAAAATCGATAGGAGATCAGTGCTTAAGGTTCTAGATGGGGTCTAATGGGGAACTTAAAAATTAAGGCATAATTACATATTTTTCGATTTTTTAATATAATATTTTAAAATACATCAAACATTTGTTACAAATTTAAAATTTCTCAAATTCTTCTTTTTTTCATTTCATTAAATACATTGACTACACAGTATAAAATTATAAAATCAACTAAAATGAAAAATACTCAAACAAAAAAAGTTAATACTTAATACTCAATAACTCAATATCATACTTAGTTAATACTCAATAGTTTAATTTATATGAAATAAGATCAACTGCATATTTTTCCAAAAAAAAAAAAAAAAAAAAGATCAAAATTCAAAAGAGTCAAATACACATTTCCCCACGGTGGGCATCAACTATCACTTATAGATGTCAACTAATAATGAAGGTAGTATCTTTTATTTTTGATGATGCAAAATCAGCATTGAGCTATCCAATTAGTGCATCATATATTTGTGCTTGATTGTATAAATTGAATCTTTTCACAACTGTCTAAAACCACGAAAAACTCCTTTGTTGGATTGCAAGACTTGGCCTCGTGAAACCACTCTGGCGTGAGAGTAAGTATCGTGTGAGAGTCAAAAATCAATTTGACAGAGGTTTAATGCTGTAAAGAGTGTGCGCGCGTACCTTGTTTAGGGTTTATGGAGGAGTATTTATAGGCCCTCAATGTCATAGAATCCGTATAGGATTCACTTCCATAGTTACCTAGTAGGTTTAGGAGGAAATTCCTGAATTGTAGGCATGATAAGCGGCTGACCGCGAGAATGCCAGAGCAGATAAGACAAGTGCTCTGCTCGGATAAGGAAACCTAGGACCTATCTTGGAGAGCAAGTCTCTAAGATCCCTTGCTTGATGCTTGCCCGAGTGAGTATGGCTCTGCCCGACTGCATGTTAAGAGAGCTGATGATAATAAGTGTGATTCCCGGGCATAGCCCCTGGTCGAGCAGGCATGACATGTGCTCGACCAGGTTTAGACAAGATATATTGTCGACCTCTGCTCGGGTACCTTTCTGGCTCTACCTGCTAGGCTTGTGGGTCCCCTGCTAATGAACTCGACCCATAGTGCTCGCACGTTCTTTACTCGTAACCGGATTTAGGTCAGACACATCAGTGGCCCCTAGCTCCTTGCCTGGCGATTATTTATGCTCAGAGCGGGGAGTGCTTATGGTCAGTGCTATTGCTCTTGGAACGGGCTTCAACACTTGTGAATTTCTGAGTTGGTTGTGACATGGGTGGAAGGCAAAATGGAGGAACATTCTGGTATGTTGGTGATCGTCTGCCAGCTGGAGCGTATGTGGGAAGGTTTGCAGTTGGAAAGTAGCAGGGCGAGTAGGCATGGTGCGCATAAGCTGTTGGAATGAGTTGATGGGGCATGATTCACGAAGCGATGCATTTAATGCGAGTGTGCCTTCGTGACACCACAGGGATTTGGCTCCACCTTCCCCCCCAAAACCTCTGAAATCTTACCTATAAAAATCCCACCATTCTCCTTCTTCACTCTTTTACCGGATTTGAAATTTTAGAGAGAGAAGTTTCTTGTGTTCTTGTTGTTGCCTTTACAGAAGATTTCCAGATTCTGATGCCTTCACTCCTCGATTCCGGTCGTTACTTTGCTTCTAGACTATGTAGTCTTCCCTTGCTTCCATTTCAAAAGAATTTATGCAGAAAGAAAACTCAACTGAATCTTGACAGTAAGTTTTCTTGCCCTTTTCAGGTCTTTCTCTACTTTGGCTCTTCATTTTCTGGGTTTCTCATCTTCATCTTCATGCGTTTTTGGGTAGGACACATAGATTAGAATCAGACCTTAGGTAGAGATCAAGGAAATGACCGATCGGTCCTGCTCACTAGGCGGGCATGGCCCCTTGGCGTATCTAGACTTAGGGTTTTTCCTTTGAGCCTTCCCAGTTATCCGTGCAACATTTGACTTTTCTTCCTTGATCTCTTTGTATAAATGTCTCATGATGAGTGCTCGGACAATGAGAGAGAAGCCTACAGTTATGGCGGGCAGAATGACCCGTTAAGTAGTTAGAAGACCTCTTCCATTTATGTCGAGATAGAGGATGGAGATGAGTCAGAGCCCAGCGAGGCCACCAGTGGGCGTGCTCCTATCCCCGTTGTTAAGATTAAAGATTCCTCCAACGGGCACGACCATTCTGGAGAGGAGAGTGTAGAAGGTAGAGTAACCGCTGGCGGGCATGGCCCTGAACAACAAGCTGAGGGAACGAAGCTCGTAGCTGAAGAAGTGCGCTCCGAGCAAAAGGAGGCTGCTGAAGAGGCTTCCTTATCGGGTGAAGGGAGCTATGACCTCCTAATAGCTCGAAGAAGAAAGAACTCTGGCCGATCACGAGATAAGGCTATTTCTTCAACCAGCGAGCCTGTTTGGTTGAAAAATGCCAGCGAGAGCCAGTATGCTGCACACTGGGCCTCTCTAGATACAACAGCCAAGGTGATTATAGGGCAGAAAAAATGGACCTCCTTGCTAGTGTCGAGCTATCCCCCGACCAAGGGGAAGGGCTTCTCTTTTTCGTTGATTTCTTCAAAGTAGGATTGCGCCTTCCCTTGGAGCCATTTTTGTTAACTTTTTGCTCGAGACCAAAGCCATGTGATCTGATGTTGAATACTGTCCGGGCAATAATGGCGTATACCATGGCTTGCCGCTTGCTATGTTTCGAACCGGATATGTACCTTTTTCCTCTGAGCCAACTTCTGCCACTCCCTTTTTTGAGATTTCTACTCGCACATGGAAACCTTACGATTTTGAGATTTCCACACGAGCCATTGTGAGTGAGATTGAGGGTGATGCCCCCATGTTTGGTGGTATTGATCTAAATGTCCGCGGGAGCCCTGCCGTCCTGGTGGGAAAAGGGATCATCAAACATGTTCTTCATGATGATGTCACGCTTGATCGAAAAACCGCCTACCACGTGTTGGTCGGGCACGTTGGACTCTGTCTAAGCGAGGTAAAAAATGGCAACATCATTTTAGCTTCATCGTAGTTGTCACTCTGGCTCGTCTTTATTCTGACAATTCTGTGTTTGCTGTAGATTGTCTCCACCTGCGCCAACCTCTATGACAGATACTGTGAGGAGGAGGCGCACGAGCAGATGGAGTCTAACAGTGCCACTCGGGAGGACTTGTTGAGGAAGAAACTTGAGCAAGTTTCAGCCATAGCCGACCAATTGAAGGAGTAGGAAGTTGCGGCCAAAAAGAGAGAGGCAGAGCTGCTCACGAGAAACCTTTTGTTGGTCGCTAAGAGTGGGGAACTGGCTTTCGAAAAAACTGTGCTCGTTGACCAGTTAAAAAAGGAGCATAATTTGATGGAGGTGTTGACCATGCAAAGGTCACAGTTGCAGGAAGTGTGTGATGCTCTTAAAATATAGGCTATCAAGGATGGAGCAACTCGGACCGAGCTCTTGGGGAAGCTCACGGTAGCCAACATGACGACTGTGGAGGAATTTAAGAACTCCTTAGTGTTTGAGGCCTCCATGGATGAGGCCCTTATTCGATATTATGCCCATGACACAAACCACATTCTACGGATGCTCGCTGGCCATGGTAGTGTGAGCATACAGACCATGGCTGAATGGGCCGTACTTAATCCTTTTGACGAGGTTGCCCGCCAATTTCATCACATGGTCCTTACACCGAGGAGGAGCTGGCCTCCCTTGCCTGTGATGACGTTGCTGTAGAGCGGGAGCCTTGGGTTCCTCCAATGCCCTTAGACGTCAATGTTTACTAACTGGTTAAGGCCTTGGAGGCACAAGATCAAATTGATCAAATCTATGAGGAACTACTTGGAGAGGCTAACGCCAAAGTTGCTGCGGATAAAGCTGCCCGTAAAGAGCTGAACGCCCAATACGAAGAGCAGTACAAGACAACCTCCGCAAGGCTTCCGCCTCCCTCGGCCTAAGTTTGAATTGTAAACTCTCTGTTCGGCCTTTGTGCCTGTATATTTGCTCTCCCATTGTAATTCTTCTGAACATTAATGGGAAATTTCTGTTTTGCTCGACTGATGTCTCTTTACTTGTATTTTTCCTGCATTTGATTAGTATGTGCATGCGTATATGTGCTACTCGAGCGAGCATAACAAATAGGATACGAACATAACACAAGCATGCAAACTTGTGCGAATAATAACTTAGAACTAATAAGGTTAATTAAGCGGACAAATTATTTAAGTTTGAGTTCTCGGGGAAACGCTCTTCCCTGGGCTAAATGCTTGGATCTGACCAAGGCTATAAGTGGGCATGGCCCTTATCGCCTTTGGCGAGCATCCAGATGATTTTCTAGCGGACATGGCCCAACTCTGAGCGTCGACCAGCTAACTAGGCTTGGCCCTATCCGACCTTTGTACGTCGAAGTTGTTGCTAATATATCACCTAGGTATAGAGTTAATAAACTAACAGTGTTGCTCGGTCACTATAGGCACCCGAGGTAGTTAGTCGCTATCTTGTAGGCATGCCCCTAACGACTTGCGGGCTTCCAAGTAAGTGAATCGGGCAATGCATTATCTTGCTCGCTTGGAGGACAAGATTTGTCCACTAATACTCAGGTATAATGGATAGTTGGTCGGGCATGGCCCTATCTACTCGACTTGCAAGCAAATCTTGCCAAGCAATACGAATGTAATTTGTACATGATAAGAAACAATTATACTAACAATTGTAATGAAAGAACTTGCCTTTTCAATTGATAAAATGGTAATAAACCTCAACAAGGCTGAGGGTCTTGCCCGTTTGTACATTGAGAACTTGTTCAATGGTAGTACTTTTTTAGATGGTCTGCGTGCCAGGGATGCTTTAAGTCCTTGCCTTCCTATGTCTATAGTATGTATGTGCCTTCTTTGATTATTCCCGTAACTTGAAAAGGTTCTTCCCAGTTAGGTGAGAGCTTTCCTATTTCTGCTTGGTGACCGGTAACTTCGATTTTTCAGAGTACCTAGTCACCGACCATGAATGCTCTTCCTCGAACTCTTTTGTCGTGGTGAGCCTTTGCTCGCTGCTCATAGTTGACACCATCCTTAAGCGTGCATCCAATCTTCTCACTTCGAGTAGGTTTGGATCTATTGCCCGGGCAAGCTCATTGTTTTAGTCGCTGCAATGAGAAACTCTGTAACTTGGCAGGGCCAACTCAACTGGGATCATGGCTTCGGAGCCATATGTGAGTACGAAAGGAGTTTCTCTAGTAGGCCCCCAGACAGTAGCTCTAACCACCCATAAGGTTGACTGTAATTCCTTTGCCCACTTTCCTACTCGCCCTTCAAGGTTTCTCTTAAGTGCGTGCAGGACTTATTTGTTCTTGGCTTCTATTTGGCCGTTACCCTGTGGGTACGCTACCGATGACTACAAGTGTTTGACGCTCTAACGCGCACATTCAACTATGAATTTGTTCGAGAATTGGGTGCCGTGGTCGGAGATGATTGCTCGCAGGAGTCCGAATCTACACCATACTTGATCGTGGACAAATTTGATGATATTAGCCTCTGAAATTGTGGCCAATGGCTTTGCTTCGATCCACTTTGTGAAGTAGTCGATGGTGACTACTGCATATTTGTACTTGTATTATCCTAGCAGGATGAACTGATAAAATCGATTCCTCGTATGTCGAAAGGCCAGGCCACACCACGGAGTTTGCATAGTGGAAGGTAACCTTGTTATGTCCGCGTATCTCTGGCATTTATCAAATTCTCAAACATATTTCTCTGCATCCCTCCTAAGGGTGATCCAGTAGTATCCTGCACGCAAGATTTTCTCTACAAGGGCTCTGTCGAATTCTACTTCGTGGACCTTGTACATACCCCCTTCGGTTTACTCTAGGGAACACATCGAAGCATAGGTCCTTAGATCATTTGTATAGGATACCTATTAGTCCCAAAGGGCACAATAATAAGCTAGAAGGGGGGGGGGTTGACTAGCTTATTTAACACTTAAAACTTTTTGTATAAATTCCTAAAACAAGCACTTGCAATCTATTAAAAAGATTGAAATAGCGGAAGTCTTGTAAGGAAGACAGTTCAAGTCTGCCGATGAAGCACTACCGGTAGACTTTGCTGAATACTCAAGTTTGCAGCCGAAGCGATAAGTAAAGAGATATGAAACAGTATAGAGCAGTAAGCAACAGAAAGGAAAGAACACAAGTATTTTGAGATGGTTCGTACTATAAAGAGTTCTACGTCCACCACCAAGGCAGTCAACCTTGGATTTTAATGTGCACTATGTTTTCCACTAGTTCTATTACAAAAAAGTCCAATGGATCGTGTACAAAATATTTGACTAGTGTTTGGGGGTTGGGAATTGAATATCTGGACAAAATAGAATATTTAATGTGCAGAAGAATAGAACAAGAAACAACAATAAGAAGCAAAAGATAAAGTGTTGATGCAAATCTTCTTGTTGTTGTTGAGGACTTCGTTGATTAGTTTATGATCTCTTGAATGCACTGAGTATATAAGCTTGATGTTGTTGGGAAGATTCAGAGCATTTTTTTTCTTCAGACTTTAATGGCAGTATTTATAATTGAGACATTCTTGAGATCATTGGAGAAGATGAAGAGAGTAACAGCTCTATTAGGTTGAATGCATTAAATCCATGGAGCTGACTTTGTAGATTTCATCTTCACTAATACTGAGCAGGGAATGGTGAAGAGTTGTTGCAGCAACTGGGAGGTGAGCAATCAGAGTTGCAGACATGCAATGGTTGGTACAGTTTGTAAGTGTTAGTCTGTTCACCTGGTCTATCACTTTTCAGGAGGCGAAATTCTTCATACTTTTCGAAAAAGCTGGACAGGCGTGTCTGAGAAGTCAAGTGTTGATGGAAGATTGGTTTAAATCAAATTCAAACGGATAAAGGCTGAATTTAATTAATCCACTAAAATCTTGATGACTTGACACATCATGCTTGAATAGGTGCAAACAAGGTCTGCCGCTGGATGCTATATGAAGTCTTCCGCTGAACTTATGAAGCCTACAAAACTATTCTAAGGCAAAGTTCTATACATAGTTGCCAAGCTAATTGATACGCAGCCCAATTAGCCACTAAGCGTAGAACCTAATGTAATGTATGGACAAATGCAAATCAAGATACAAATGAGAAACAACAATACCCCCAACTATCGAGTATCGGTAAGCTTGATTTTGAAAGTTGTGGCTTTGACCTTGTTGGCGGGCAAGATTCCTTGCTCAATATAATCCTTGTAGTCGTCGATCCAGCTTCTGCTCGCTGGCTCGATATCTATGATCACTGGTTTATCAATAGCTCGTGTTTCAATGTGCTCGATCATGACTGAGGAATTCAAGACTGCAAGGCTTGCTTCAGCAATCTTTGACAAGTAATTTGCTTACATGTTGTCTGCTAGATCAATTCTAATGATCTCCCAGAACTTGAAAGTTTTCAATAGTTCCTTGACCAGCTCGTAGTATTTGATCAGGGAGGGGTGATATACCATATACTCCCCCTGGACTTGGTTCGCTACTAGTGGTGAATCTGAGTACACTGTGACTGCTTCCACACCCATATCTGTTGCGACCTCTAGAGCTGTCAAAACGGACATGTAGGGTGGTTTTTCCAGTGGGCCTAGAAAGCCCACTACAAGGGTTAGGGCGGGAAATCCCGCAAACTTGACGGTCCCTACAACTCATGGCCTAGCCCAGTCCACGCAGGGTCGCGAGTAAAACGGTCAAGCTCGCAAAAAATGTTTTTTTTTTCCATTTTATTATCATTGCACTATTTTATCATTTTATGTCATAAACTTATACTAATTTATACAACAAACTAAACCATTGAAAACCAAAAACTAAATAAGCAAAATACAAACTTAAAAATACCAATTATAAGTTTAAAAATTCATCCACAAATCAATTAACCATTCCCGTCTTTTTAATTATCATCAATATTCCCAAATCTAGAGAAATCAAAACGAAGCCCATTTTCTCTGCACAAATATTCCCAGGCAAGAAGAAAGGAGGAAAGAACAGATTCCAGAACTAGGACTCAAAAATTCAAAATGAACCCAGACTTAAGTGGTCAAAGTCAGTCACCGAAAACCATAACAAGTTAAGTTAACTTATGGAAATAAATGGACCTGGGCATTGTGGAATGTGGGCAGTGGGCCGTTACCAGACTACCGGCTACCGCTAATATTTTCAATGTTTTAATTTTAATTAAACAAGTCCTGAAAAGCGGGTTGCCCATCCCCCGACATGTAAAAGCCCGCAACGCCCGCGAGGCCCGTATCCAAACGGGTATCTAATACATCAATCCAACCCGCCCCTTTTAGGTGGTGGGACGGGCATGCCCGCGGGCTTTAGCCCTATTTGACAGCTTTATCGTCCTCAAGACCGGTGATCATTGCTTCATACTCGGCCACGTTGTTGGAGGCTAGGAATTTGAATCGCAGAACCAACTCAAATTCAATAACTTCGTCGGGAGGAATGAGAAGGATGTCCGCTCCACTCCCGACTTTGCTCGCTACCTGATAGACGTATTTTATACGTCTTTATCGGGTGCTTTTATGACTTAAAAATAGCAATTCCACGAGGCTTTTGGCTACTGATATGTGTTTTTGAGCTATATTGTGAGTTTCAGGGTTTTAGGTGAATTTAAGGGATTTATGAAGCTGTTAGTGAAGATTTCGAGGAAGGGTGCAAAGTGCAACATTTGGAAAGAAGTAAAAGAAACATTCTGGCCACCTTGCGGCCGCAAGGTCAAAAGACCTTGTCTTCGCAAGGTTGGCAGAAACATGAAGAGAACAAGTCCCTTACGGACGCAAGGTGAAAAGCCAATGCGGCCGCAAGGTGCCCAGAACCGACTTTACAGGTGTTTTTGACTTGGATTAAACCTCCTATCCCCCTACAACACCCTAGTATAAATAAAGGATGGTAGCCAAAGCCTAAAGACGTCCAGAAAGTGTTAGGAAACAGCTTTAGCATAGATTTTAGATTATATTACGTAGATTAGTTGTTGTAATTACAACTTTGAAGATCGATTCATGTATTCCTTCATCTCGTTGTGCAGTTCATCTTCAAGGATGAACTAAACGTCCATTAATCTAGGAGGTGGGAGGTAACTTGTATCGAATCTGGCTTAATATATAATTTTTTGTTCATTAATTCTTGTTGATCATGGTGTTTATCAACCCCTTTATTATCTAGCTTTGACCAATTGAATGGAATCACAAGTAACAAAGGCCTAGAGGTGCGGATACCTGCACGGCCATATGCATATGTCGCATAATGAGCACAATAATAAGCTAGAAGGGGGTTGAATAGCTTATTAACACTTTAAAACTTTTAAGTAAGTTCCTTGAAAGTTACTTGCAATCTATGAAAAGATTCAAGAACCCTAAGATTGTTCGATAAGGACTACCGAGACCTTTTACCTTAAGAAATGGATAATATAAACAATGAAACTAAGCAGCTCAAATGAATATAACACAAGTATTTTGGGATGGTTCACACTATAATGAGTGCTACGGGCACCTCACTATGTTTTCCACTTAGATCAATTACAAAGAATATCCCTAATGGATCGTGTACAAAATATTGACTTGAGTTTGTCTAGGGAATTAGGATATTTAATTTTAGATAAACAACAAGAAGAATAAAACAATAAATGTTGGAGATTCTAGAGAGGATCTATTGAATGCGAAAGACTTGGAGTTGTGTAGATTTGTGTTCGATTGATTCAGCTTAATATTTAAAGCCAAAAAGATCCGTTTGAAGACTGCATTACATGAAAGAAATTTCCCATAACTATAATGAATCTTCAAAAAGGTGGGCGATTTGGTGTCGATTTTATCTAAAAAAGTAAAAGTTACATAGACTTGGATTAATTCAAATAACATATGGGAATAAGTTTGAATTAATCCTAGTTCCCTCTACCGATCTTAAGCTCCTAGATGGTCTTCCGATGAACCCGAAAAGTCCTGTTCTATTACGCTAATCGATTTAGCCATTATAAAACTAATGCGACGATATAAATTGAATTTTACCATCATGATAAATTGAACCTATCGATATTAAGTTAGGGTTAGACCTAAGTGAAGGATCCATATGTTCTTGTGCTTAGGATATAGAATTGATGAATTATTTGGAGATTTAGAACGAACCCAAGTTATTGAATGATACTTTATCCAAGTAAACCCTAATCCTAGATAGATCTTTACAATGAGCTACAATAAACAACCCCCCTTAGTTTAAATAGCTACCGATAATCTTGCCATCAATATTCTTCTTGTCTCTGTGGTTCGACCCTTGCTTCCCAAGCTGTCCTACGATAGTCTTGTCCACTTGCAAGGAAATAATTAAAATAAGACACGATCACTACCCCATCCACATAAAGTTCCCAACAGTAGGTCGGTCGAGGCGTTGGAAGTAACTCGTGCTCGAGATTTGTTGGCTGTGGAGCTTCTGATTCTTCTATCTCGGTGAAACTTGTCTCGACCAAGAAATCAGCCAAAGCTTAAGCTTTAATTGCTCGTCTGGTTGATAGTCGAATGTGGAAATCAGTAAACTCGATTGACTAGTTAAGTAATCTGCCCGCTGAATCTGGTTTGTGCAGGGTCTTGCGCAGTGGTGCGTCTGTGTAAACTATGATTACATGTGTAGAAAAATAAGCCCTTAATTTCCGGGCACCTATGACAAGCGAGTAAGCTAATTTCTCTGCATTAAAATAACGACCCTCAACAGGATGAGGGCCTTTGATACATAGTACACATGTTTTTGTAAACTAAGTTCCTGCCTAACAAGAACAACGGCTACAGCCTGGTCTGTGGCCGTTAGATACACAAATAGTGGTTCCACGAGTACGGGGCTGCTAAGGAGAGGAGGTTTGTTGACATATTTCCTGAGCTGCTCGAGGGCTTCGGTGCACTCATCGTCCCATTCGAATCCATTGTTGCCACATAGGAGTTTGAAAAACGACAATCATTTCTCCGCTAATCAAGAGATGAAGCGACCGATGGCGATGATTCTGCCGTATAGTCGCTAGATATCTTTGATGCATTTGGGCTGTTCCATCTTGATCAGGTCTTGGATCTTCTCCGGATTGGCCTCTATCCCGCGCTGGTTGACCATGAAACCGAAGAATTTTCCTGCTCGGACCCCGAACACGCACTTGCTCAGATTCAGCTTCATCGATGTAGCCTCCATGTTCCGACCGAGCTAAGAGTCGAACACTTTGTTGCCCATGCGTTGGTAGGTGGCCCCTGTAGTCTTCAGCCAGAAAGGCATCATTTTGTAGAAGTACAATCCTCCACCTGCCCAGAAAGCTATCTTGACTTTATCTTGCTCATTCATCTTGACCTGGTGATGCCTTGAGTATGCATCCAGGAAGCTGAGCATCTCAAACCCGGATATTACATCCACGAGCACATCAATTCGAGAAAATGGGTAGCAATCCTTTGGGAAAGCTTTGTTGAGGCCCGTGAAATCGACGCACATGTGCCACTTGCCATTTTCTTTCTTGACCCTAACCACATTGGCGAGCCAAGATGGATACGGGATCACCTCGATGATATATGCTTTTAGGAGTTTTTCCACCTCCTCTTTGATCGCAACGCTCTTCTCTGGTGAAAATTGTCCTTAGTCGCTGCAGAATTGGACGGAAGGTTGGGTCCACATTCAAGTCGTGGTGGGAAACGTTCTCTCTAACCCCCTACATGTCTTCTATAGTCCATGCAAATACGTCGAGGCTATTCTTGAGTTGATTGATCACTCTTGCTCGAGTTGCTCGAGCTTCCACAGTCATAGCCTTCTCGATTTTGATTTTTTCCACAGGGTAGGCGGGATTGATGATGATCTCCTCCAGCTCATTTTGTGCCTGGAACTCGAGTTCATCTCGAACTTGTAGAGTATCCAACACGATACCCTACGCGGGGGGATGCCTGACCTGCGCGCATGGATCGTTGTTGGTGGAACCTACCCAGCCTCGTCGACCTCCATGAGGTCAGCTATTCCTGATGACTCTCTGAGCTCAATGGTGTTGATGGTGACTGGGCTTGTAGTGGTGTTGTATGATGTCTTTTTTTCAGAGATCGCCTACTCGGGAGTGGAAACAATAAGCTTATGTTTATTTTTATGGGAGTCTCGGACGTACTCCCACATAACTCGGGGGTTGATGTTAAGAATTCCAACCTCGTTGTCCGTGTTGAACTTGGACTTTTTATGGGGGATGGAGGCGACCATCTGGAATTTTGCCATGGCCGGGGTGCCTATGATGCAATTGTAGGTGGATTTAAGATCGATCACCAGGAATGTGATCATCTATGTCTGTGTATAAGTGCCATCCTCCATGAAGACTTCCAGCTCGACTGTCCCTTTGACGCTCATTTGATGGTTGGTGAAACCTTCACACTTTCCCGAGTATGGCTTCAGATGGGTATCTGACAGCTCCAAGCCTTGAAGCATGAGTAATACATAATATATTTGCACGTCCTTGTGTCTATCAGAACCCTGTGTACCTTCCAGTTGCTTACGAGACAAGAAATTACCAATGGTTGCTCGGAAGCCAATGGGGTGTTTTCCAGTTTGTTGTGTGTGAAGAAAATGATCTACTCTCCTGCATGTTGAACTGCTGGGGCATTGATCGCCTTTGACATAGAGTAGATGTGTCTGCCGAGCTGAGTGTTGGACGGGATCTCTTCCTGGATGACATTTACGACCCCTTGAATCTGTAGGGCTTGGGCGCCTCTTCCCGATTTGGTCTTGCTCGGTGATCATTATCAACATCATTGCCCACTCCCTGGTTCTTCTTGAAACGATCAAGCTTGCCCGCATTAATTAGCTTTTGAATTTCACCCTTCAATACTTTGTAGCTCTCTGTGTCATGACCGTGGTCGTGGAGATAATCACAGTACATGTAGTTGTCCCTGGTGATAGTGAATTCAAGATCGCGCGAGTAAGGGATAGGTAGAGCATTGCCGACTTGGATCATGATTTCCTCCCGAGTAGTATTCAGGGGGTGAAATGTGATTCTCTGAATCTCTGCCTGGGAATGGAGGTTCAGTTTCTGTCTTGGTGCGGACAGCTGTTGCCCTCCTGGCTCTGGTCAACTAGCGTGGTCGAGCTGTCATGAGTCTTGTCTTTTCCCTTGTGCTTATCATCCATTGTATTCTTCGTTGAGCATAACAGGTGCGAGTTGGCCAATAATATCACTTTTGAGGCACCGAGGTTCTTCGTTAATATAATTTTTAATGTTCCCGACCTCATGTTATTCAGATAGTAGAAAGTGATTTCTGGGTCTCTCGTTGCTATCACTTGCTCGATTAATGCATATGATATTTGGGCTTCATTGTATGGATTAGATCTCTTCACAACCTATCTAGGAACACGAAAAACACCTTAGTTGGTGTGCAAGACTTAGCCTTGTGAAACCACTCCGGTGTGAGAATAAGTATCGTGTGAGAGTCAAAAAGCAATTTGATAGAGGTTTGAGACTATAAATAGTATACGTACGTTGTTTAGAGTTTATGGAGGGGTATTTATAGGCCCCCAGTGTCATAGAATCCGTCTAGGATTCACTTCCATAGTTACCTAGTAGGTTTAGGAGGAAACTCCTGAATTGTAGGCATGATAGGCGGCTGGCCGCGAGAATGCCGGAGTAGATAAGGTAAATGCTCTGCTCAGATAAGGAAACCTGGGACTTGTCTTGGAGAGCAAGTTTCTGAGATCCCTTGCTCGATGCTTGCCTGGGCAAGCATGACTCTGCCCGGTTGCATAATAAGAAAGCTAATGATGATAAATGTGATTCCCGGGTATGGCCCCCTGGTCGGGCAAACAAAGCATGTGCTCGGGTATGTTGCCGACCTCTGCTCCGGTACCTTGTTGGCTCTACCCACTAGGCCTGTGGGTCCCCTGCTAACGAGCTCGTGACTAACCCGTGGTGCTTGCATGTGGTTTGCTAGTGACCGGATTTAGGTCGGGCACATTAATTTTTATTACCAATACAATGACCAGCTGTTAATCCACTATCAACACGTCTCTTATCAATGTAGGTACTCAAAAACACATGCCTAGAAATAAACCACAACTAGTCTATTGTACTTAGAGCATGAATAACAATTCCACCAAATCAAACACAACCCATTAAAAATTAATAAATTAATTCATTTGATACTTATTTAATTCGAACCCAAAAAACCTTCCAACAGTGGCACAAACTCCTACACTTTTAAATACCCCACTAACTTTATCTTGAAAATTGGTTTGGTGTCCAAATTAAGCAAACCAAGTCTCTATTTATAGATAAAAATTTGTACTCTTTTTTTATGAATAAATAAAAAAAATAAAAGCATTTTTTGAATTGCTGTAATGCCAAAAAAGATAAAATTCAAAAAGTGGTTGTATGATTTGGTTTTGATTTGTATCTGAAATTGATACAAATCAAAACCAAATCAAATTAGATTTAGATTTGATTTTTTTAGATCCTTTGGTGTAAGGCCTGATTCTTCTATGATTTGGGAAAGAGCATGTGTTATCTATGTGATAAGAGCACATTTGTGTGATATTATTAGTTGATTTTGTGCTTAATTATTGAGTAAATATTACACTTTCCCGTGTTTTGTGTTTGTTTGATTATTGTAGGTGTGAAGGGAGCTAACAAAAGAAAAATGAAGCAAAAGACATGGATTGCAAGCAAAATGAATTATGTGATATCGCGTGAGCACTTGTGCTAGTTAATATCCGAGATAAAAGTTGATTTTCAACTTTTTGAAGGACTGTCTGGTAGATATTTTGGTGAATTTAAGGAAATGTTGATGTGCCTAAATTGAAGCCACTTTCTTCTATTATCATACTTTCCCCCTTTTGTATTGTAAAGAAAATGCTAGAGTAGTTATTAGGCGGTTTTAGGAAGTTGAAGGCAGTTTTCTCTAGTTAAAAACTGCCAAGAAGTGGACTAAGTTGGGAAAAAATAGATAAAAAGAGGCTGGGAATACTAGAAAAAGGAGTCACACATAGTTGAAGTTTACTTCTCCAGTCAATGAGCAATTGAAGTTTCGTTATTTGATTACTATGAGATCGAATTGGTGATTAATCTCATTCATTTGTAAGTATTTATTTGTTCTCTACTTTTCACGTTGCATGATTGTTGTGATTAATTACTATTCAGGGCCCGGATTTTAATTAGTGCAATGGCCTATAGCTAATTAAAACCGTTGCTCCGTAATTGTCTATGAGTTTCAGCACAGTAGCAAGTAACACACCTTTTAGGCATCACAAGCATAATCGGACCGTGTTGCGGGAACGAATAATTTAAATTAAATGATACTGCTTCAGTATGCACTTTTTAGAATCAAGTCTTTTTTTTTTCTCATGCAATCGAGATTACTAAATCTTACTATCGTCTCGGAGGTTGTATTCCGGTTAGGTGGTAGTTAACGAGCTTCACTTAATTATCGATACTATAAGGAAAAATTGGGTGTTAGGCGTTTGTCGATAGCTATAGCCGGTTTAATTGTAATTGAATGAGACATTTTTGCATCAATGATCTGTAGTGCAAATCGAGATGGAAATTGATTCATTGACTGGACCTTTATTTTATTTTATGTTTTGTTTACGGTTAGTATTTTAAATTTAGTTTCAATTTTCTCTTTCGTTAATTAGTAGTTTAGATTAAACAATCATCAATCGTAAGTTTCATTTGTTTTATCACAATTCTTAAATACGACGTTCCATGTGGATACGATCCCGATTTGCCTTATACTCGTTATTAGGGAAGTATGAGAATTAATTTTGACGGTTTGACGCACGTCCCTGTCCTCTTACTACTACTCCCTCACTAGTCCAACCTATCGTGACACTACCTCACCACCCCTTCCTATTAACTCAACCGACCATTGCACCAGCAGTAGACTCACTCCCTCCTCTATCTTTCTTTATTCTTTACCAGCCTTTAATATTCTTGTCGTTCTTTTTCAGCAGTATCATTTACCCATCTCCATTTTCGCTCTATCTACCTCTCATACTATCAACGTTCAATGATATGCCACCGCCATTGTTTCTAAGGTTAGTAGTCGAAATACCATAGCCCTTGTCTGTCGGAAATAGCTTCATCTTGAACGAACCACCGGCACATCCCTCACCCTTCGTGGCAACGAACGGGATCTCCACTGTATCCCTACCACTTTCCCCTTTGTCACCACCCTAGACCTCTGGCTCCTTTTCTCTTGGGTTCACCCACTCCTCGAGGCACCTATAGCGACTAGGGCATCTAATTGACGATTTTCTTATTCTGAAACTTTCTTCTTCGGCAACTTTCTTATACGATTTGGTGAAAATCGCGGCGTAGGGCTGGCGACTAACGCCTAGGCGGCCGCGCGTGATTTTTAGAACATTATACATTATATTGTTTCCTTATGTATTTTTAGAGGTACCAAACGGATGAGTATCCATTTGGTGACGGGCTTAAATGGACAGTTAAATAAGCGTCCACTTAATAATATGGATACAAATAAGTAGACATGAATAAAAGGTTCACGATTCACGGTTCGAACCGTGAACCAAACCACCCAAGAACCGGCTAGGGACCGAACCATGAAGAATCAGACCTTCGACTCAACTGGAACCAGAGGTTCACCGGTTTAATTAAGGTTTGCCTAAACCTTTTTTCTGTGAGTCGGTAGTTCGAACCGTGAACCGGCGGTTTTTTGGTGTTTTTGATGAAAAAAAAAATGTTTTTTTGTTTTTTATTTTTTCCCTAACCTATAAATACTCCCACTCCCTCTTCAATGCTTTCCTATTTCTAATCTCTCCAATTCTCTCAAAACTCTTCGGCCATGTTTTTTTAACAAAATATATTTTTTATTTTACAAAGTAGAAAATGTTTAAAATAATTACTTTTTGTCACTTTTAAAAATTGAAATAATATTGTACACAAAGTTTAAAATAGTTTAAAGATAGTTTTTTAAAAAAATCAACAAAAAAAACCGTAAAATGTTAAAAAAATAAATTAATTAAAATTAAAATTTTGGAACCGTGGAGGTAAACCGTGAACCAGATTCAAGGTTCATGGTTCGAATCTGGTTCTCTTAAACCTTTGCCAAAAACCGTCAGTTTCGGAAGCAGAAGTGCATGTCTACAAATACGCGGTGGCATAAATGAGCATGGCCACCCGGCCCGTTTACCCATTAATATAAATTATCGCACAAGGTAAATACACACAAGTACACAGCGAGCTATGGGCTATCAGCTATGTTGATTGAGCATAATTAAAAGGGTGATAACCGGGCCGGTCCTCTGTCATGATATTATAACTTGAAAAGTCTTATATATTTGTTTTCAACCTCTAAAGTACACTTTTTGGGGGGGAAATGACGAAGATACCCTTAATGAAGGAAAAAACGTGCCCCGCCTATGGGAGTGATTGACTGGGAAGAACAAATGAGACCATTCAAGTCTCGTGGCAACCAGTCGATTTGAGGGAATCCCTTTTTCATCTTCGCATTACTGTCGGCCAATCTCCGTATGGCAAACGAGAAAGTATTTATGGGTCCAGGTCGTTTCCTATTTCTTCCTCTACAGAGCTGCCAAAACCTCCGACACTCACATCGCAACCACCGACGCCTAAATCGCCAACTTCGACGCTTGCATTCCAACGACCGACGATTGAATCGCAACTGAGTTTGTTGTTTGACGCCTACGTCACAACCACCGATGCCTAAATCGCCAACTTCGACGCTTGAATCGCAACTAGATTTGTTGTTCGACGCCCACATCGCAACCACCGATGCCTAAATCTCCAACTCTGACGCTTGAATTGCTATTGGTTTTGTTGTCTCTGTCGTCTTCTTCAACCATTGTGGGAAAGAGCATACAGATCTCATCAAGCAGATGGCGTTCGAGTATGAACTCGAACGAAGAGGGATTCAAGAAAGCATTTGCCTCTGGATTCGGTCACAGAATGGATGCAAGAATTATTTCGTGTCGACTCATTTTGCTTTTAAGAATCCAAAATCTTTTGGAATTATTTCGTGCCTTAAATTTTTGTGGCTCGGTGAAAAAGATTGAACTTCAAAAGGTGATATTTAGTTGAATGGAAGGAAGACGGGGGAGACCAAGAGGATGAAGATGGGTATTATGGGATTTTTTTTTATAAAAGTGGAGTTTAGCGGTTGAATAAAAACATAGGGGAGTTAAGCGGCTATAATTTCATAAAAGTTTACCGATCCGTAATTATTCCTAATTAAAAGTCAGCATTTTTTGATACAATTAAACTAATACAGTACAGTAGACTAGTAGAAGAGCGAGTAGAGAGAAAGATTTTTTTTTTTTTAAATCCCTAAATCTAACCAAACCCCGGCCCCTAAAGACCCCTAATGAGATTTGACCTAGGTCCAACGGCAGGGGAGTGATTTAGTGAGTGATCTATTCTTGTAGTGCGCACTGCGCACCATGTCATTCCAGACCCCCAAATCATATCTTAGTCTGTGACTCTGTCTATTTAAATGTTTTAAATTATTTCTTTGGTTACAGACATACAGTTGACAGAACAATGTTGATTCTATTGAGTTCATATTTTCCCTTCCTACTTTCGTTGTTGGTTTTGTTGGCTTTTCTTTACAAATGGTTTTTAGCTGCTCAGAAACCATATAAAAATCCACCACCTTCTCCACGAAAGCTCCCAATTATAGGAAACCTTCAACAACTAGGTTTGAGACCCCATCGCTCACTCCATGCATTAGCTAAAAAATACGGTACACTCATGCTTCTTCACCTTGGTAGTGTACCTGTGATTGTTGCCTCGTCCCATGAAGCAGCCCGAGAAATCTTGAAAACCCATGATTTAATCTTCTCAGACAGACCTAAAACAACCATACAAAGGAAAATCTTTTATAATTGGAAGGACATAGCAACTGCTCCTTACGGTGAATATTGGAGACAGGTGAAAAGCATTGCCGTGCTTCATCTTCTAAGCAACAAGAGCGTTCAATCATTTCAACAAGTTAGAGAAGAAGAAATGGCCCTTCTGATCGATAAGATTAGAGATATCACTTCTTCACCATCTTCTTTCGCTCGTTAATTTGAGCGATTTGTTTATATCACTTACAAACGATGTAGTGTGTAGGGTAGCCTTGGGGAGAAGATATGGTGGGGCGAAGTTTAAGGAGCTTCTGAAGGAGTTTTCATATCTATTGGGTGTTTTTCGTGTTGGGGACTATATTCCATGGTTGTCCTGGTTGGATGTTGTTAATGGTTTGAACGCTAAAGTAGATAAAAATACTAAAGAACTTGATGAGTTTCTTGAGGGCGTAGTTGAAGAGCACTTGGACCGGAGGAGAAGAGAGGCAAGTGGTGGTGGGAGTAATGAAATTGAAAGGCAAGATTTTGTGGACATTTTGCTGCAAGTTCAAAGAGAAAATACAATGGGATTTTCTATTAGTAGAGATGCCATCAAAGCTGTCATCTTGGTAAGAATATATATATTTTCTCCGTCCCAAAATAATTGTCTTACTTTTCCTTTTCGTCCGTCCGAAAAAAAAAATTAACTTCTTTGTAACTTTCCTTTAATTTTATGACATTACTTTTATTATTTTACCTTTATTTTTTCTTTCTATTTTAATTACAAGTCATGTGCATATAAAAGCTTTAAATGAATGAAACTCGAATTTATACTAATATTAATAAACAAGTTTAGCCGAAAAAAACATAGCAATAATTTTGGAACAAATGGAGTACTATATTTTTTCTGATGTGTTAGTTAGCTTTGCGCTGCTAATTGGTTTAATACTAATTGAGATTCCATCAAAGCTGTCATCTTGGTAAGAATATACTATATTTTCTGATCGTTTACTTAGGTTTGTGCTGCTAATTTGTTTCAGGATATGTTTGCTGGTGGAACTGAATCTGTTTTCACGGTGCTAGAGTGGGCAATGGCAGAGCTGTTGAGACATCCAGAAGTCATGAAAAAGTTGCAGAAGGAGGTGAGAGAAATAGCCCAGGGTGGATCTAAAATCACTGAAGATAATTTAGATAAATTGCACTACTTAAAAGCCGTAATCAAAGAGGCTCTGCGATTACATCCTCCATTTCCAATAATTCCTCGAGGATCAACCCAAGATGTCAAAATAATGGGCTACGACATTGCAGCTGGCACACAAGTGCTTATCAGTGTTTGGGCTATCGGGAGAGACCCATCAGTGTGGGAAGATCCTGAGGAGTTTAAGCCAGAGAGATTCTTGAATAGTTGTATTGATTATAAAGGATTTCACTTTGAGTTGATTCCATTTGGTGCAGGCCGGAGAGGTTGCCCCGGTATCAAATATGGTACAAACTTAGTTGAGCTTGCCTTGGCAAATCTAGTGCACGTGTTTGATTGGGGATTGCCTGGTGGAGAAAAAGCTGAGGATTTGGACATGAGTCAGGCGACTGGAATTTCTGTACGGAGGATGTCTCCTTTGATAGTTCTTGCAACACCACATCCTTGCTAGTTATCTTTATTGTATGGTTTATTTTGTTATTTGTCGTTATTTCCGTGATTTTCATTTTCTCTCTTCGTTGGCTCACAGCAGGGGGTTCTAGAGTTTATTTTGAAAAAAAAAGTTATGCTCTTAAACTCTTTAATAATTACGTATGTATTATTGTAATGAGTAAGACTCCTTAAGTAACCGACTATATGTACTTCTCTTTTGAAATAATAAAATTATTAAGTTATTACCCTTGCGATATACATATGACTTAATGTTGTTTGAAACTTAATTTTAGATAATTTCTATATTTGAATGAACCAACAACCGTCAAATTTCACATAATTAATAATTAATTAATTAATTAATAAATGGAGATCACACCTTAGAACAATCAAACCGAAAATTCATGTGAATTTTGTAGATAATCGCATGAATATTTAAGTTATGGTTTGTTTGTGGTGGTGGAATGGTTGTTTGTGGTGTTGGTGGATGTTTAATCAAATTTGATAAAATCTATTTTAAATTGACCAAGTATTGGAAAAATAATAAAAATTAAAAAACTTCTACCATGAGAATTGAGGAGTCATAAAAAATTAAAAACTTTTACCATGAAAATTTGGAGTACTAATCAATTGAAACAGGTTAAAATCAAATGTGATAAAATCTATCTTGGTATTAACCGATTTTGACAACAAAAATTGGTTTTAAAAAAAAAGCTTTTACAATGTATAAAGAAGGCACCGGTTTTAAAATCTATTAGACTTTAATTTTTGACAGGAAAAAAAAATATATATATATATAGTACCATACGCATTGTTTTAAAGGAGGCACCGGTTTTAAAATCTATTAGGCTTTAATAATTTTAATCAATTGAAACACGTCTAAATCATATGTGATCAAATCTATCCGCAAATAAAAAACTTTTACAATGAAAATTTGAAGTACTAATCAAGTGAAACACGTTAAAATCAAATGTGATAAAATTTATCTAATATTTACCGATTTTGACAACAAAAAATGGTTAAAAAAACTTTTACCATGCATAAAGGAGGTGCCTTTTTTAAAATCTATCGTTTTTATTTTTGTGAATTTTTGGCAGAAAAAAAAAGATTTATATAGATATATTTAATACCATAAGCATGGTTTTGATAGTAGTTTTTGTTTTATTTGCAAAAATTGTTTATAATAAGATGATTTTCTAAACTTGAAATAAATAATTAATTTTTTTAATTAGAATAATTTGAAAAACAAAAAACAAAAAATAAGGTAAATATTCAAAATTGATCATGTAGTCATGTAATTGAAAGATTAAAATATACGAGAATTGATAAAATCTGTCCGCAAAAAAAATTACCATAAAAATTTGGAGTTCTAATTAAGTGAAACTCGTTTAAATCAAATGTTATAAACGTATTCGTATTAACCGATTTAACCGATTTTGGCAGCAAAAAATGGTAAAAAAATAAAAACAAAATATTTTTACCATGTATAAAGGAGGCACCGGTTTTAAAATCTATCCGGTTTTAATTTTAGGTAGGAAAAAAAATTATAAACTTGTTAGAAGGTGACACGTGGAAGCACATAATTCCTTTAAAACTTTAAGCGCATGACTGTAAACTTGTATGGTATGTACAACGACTTCTATTTTAATAATAATTAATAGATTAGTAACTAATAATTATATATTATATATTAGTGGAAGAACAAATAACATATAATTATTTCGTGGATAATTTGTATAAATTAAAAATTATGAAAATAAAAAGAGATGGAAATAAAAGAGTTTTAGTAAAATTAAATTTGTATAAATTTTATAGGATTAAATCTAGTTTAATTAAGTGATATTTGAAAGAAAAAAATAAAACCAAAATCCTAAATCTCTATCATAAATTTACTCTTAAAACTATATCCTAAATTTGTTTTATCTTATCAAATTAGTTTTAGGAATTTTATCATATATAATTAGATTTAGAATTTTTATCTTAAACTAATCGATTTTGAAAAAGAAAAAAACTTTTGCAATTTCGAAGGTGACAGATAGATTTTAGTTAAGTTAATAGATAGATTTTATACGGTTATCATTGTTTACAATATTATATAAAATATTAGATCCGACCGTGGCCCACAATGTTTTACATCTTATCTTTTGTACTTCTTCATTTTATACGGTAAGACTTTTGTTGTAATCTCTCTTGTAACGATTCGTTTTGCCAAAATCGCAAACCAAATCACACCCATCAGTTTCACTATTTTGCAAACCGAATCGAATCGTATAACACTTGCAACCGAATTGAACCAAACGGGATTATTCGGTTTGATTTGGTTTTACGATTTAAATTTAAAAAATTGTAAATAAATTGATAGTCATTGTTACTCAATTCTGACTGACGATTTGTAATTCATTGCGGTCGGGACCTAAATAGCCATAGAAATTTTAATCAAAGCACAGATCTTCTGCCAAGAAAAATAAATCGAGAGAAAGTGAGAGATAGAGGTGGCAATTTTGCCCGCGCCCATTTGCCTTGAGGAGGATAAATAATGGGTATGGAGCACACCCAAAATGTTAAGTGAGCACAAATGGGCATGCCCACTTGGGCACATTGATTATGATGGGCTAAATGGAGGCACCAGGGCTGTACTAAAACTCATTAACTTTCTCTTCTAATTTTGTTTTATCAATTACATACATAATTATAAAATACTTAAGATTATTAATGACATTTAACATAATTAATATATTTATAATGTACACTCACTTTCTAACCACACACACACACACACACACACACACACACACACACATATATATATATATATATATAGTACATCCGTAATAAATTTACTTACCTAATTAATTGCACTAAAAACTATTATTTCTAATTTTGTTTTATCAATTACATACATAATTATAAAATACTTAAGATTAATAATAACATTTAACATATTAATATATTTATATTGTACACCACTTTCCAACCACACACACACACACACACACAATATATATATATATATATATATATATATATATATATATATATATATATATATATAGTACACTCTCAGATTGTTCACTTTATAACCTCAGAATATCCGTCTCTCGTTACACCATAAATGAGCCATGCAACATACGACATTCTTATTTGCTCTAACCTTCTCATATAGACATGTAGCTTAGTTAGCTTGTTTAGTTTTTGGTCGTTTCCACTGTGTTTGTGTATTGGGTTT
>CM028380.1:1077975-1112383 GCA_013146195.2 Codonopsis lanceolata
TTCAAAATTTATCTCAAACATACGCTAAGATATAATATTTATAGGAATATTATTGATGAAAGAAATGTTGTGTCCTCTATATTTGCAAACATATAATCATCATCCTTTTTTGATGAAGGTATAAATGAACACCATCTCCTTAGCTAGCACCATATTTTAGGGAATTGATCCATGAATTCTATGCTAACATTGAGAAGAGAATCTGTGATCCCTCTGATGCTAGCTTTGAGAAAGTATTTGTGAGAGGGAAGTGGTACAAATTTTCTCCCTCAATCATTAATTCAATTCTTCACACACCTGCTTCTGGCAATTTTGATTTTCACCTAGATCTGGACTCTTGTGTAGTAGAATTGACAGGTGGAAAATTATCTAAGTGGCCTGTTAAAGGCACTTCTCTTGGCACCTCACAGCTCTCATCCCTCTATGCATTTCTTCATAAGATTTGTTGTGCAAATTTGTCACCCTCCACCAATTCCAATGTAATCACAGAAGAACATGCCAAGGTCCTTTATCTCATTGGGACTAAGGCCTCTTTTGACTTTGGGTATTATGTGTTTAGAAAAATTTCTTCCATGGCTGAAACAGGTGGAGACAAAAGGTCTTTGATCTTTCCCTCCATCATTTATTAAGTTCTTGTGTCTCAGGGCTACAAACCTTTCCCTTCCACACGCTTGTCACCTCTTCTTGAACCTCTCCATTTCTCTGCCAAATTACTAAAAGGTGATCGAATTGTAAATTTGCCCTTTCCTTCTCCATCTGCTCCTGTATCTTCTGGACCCAATATCTTACATCCAACAGTTTCCCCTTCAGTTCAGGCTCCTCCCTTTGTTTCATCATCTGTTGGCACCTCTAACCTGCTTGCCCAACCAATCGCCCTATTTACATTGCCTTTGTCAAAACGATTTGCACATGGTTCGATCTCGAGATAGCTCTTCTCTCACGATCTTGTTCTTTCTTCTTTGGCTACTCAGTACACTACTTGGCTGGAACTTCATTCTGGTCAAATAGGGGGTGAAACTGAAGCTACTGAAGCTGCCTCTGCAAGAGTTCCTGCCTCTGCAAATGTTCCTGAACAACCTTCTCCTGAAGTTGCTCCTAATGATGGTCATAATGTTGAAGATGCTGAAGCTGATGCTGATCTTATGTAATCTTGATGATTGACTGTTCTCTTCCTGTGTTGGTGGTTTTCATGGTTTATTCTAAACATCTTTTCTGTCATTGTATGTTAAGTCTTGTGATGTTTGAAAGAAATTCTCATTGGCTTGTAATAAGTAGTTATAAACATACTTCTTCTATTTTTTTCTGATATCACAGTTAGGGGGTGCTTGTCATTGTTGAACTTTTTGCAGGTCATCTTTGGATATTCAGGATTTGACCAAGAATGCTCAACAAAGGGGGTGATTGTAAGGGTAAAATAGGCAAAGCCTATTTTATCTTTTGTTTTCACCTTTCTTGGTCAAAGAAGGATTTTATTTTTGCCAATGGTTATTTAGGTGTTAGATTTTGTTTAGAATACTCTTGGTAGATTGGTTTGTTTTTGGTAGAAAAATCTTTCAAAAAGATTTTGGCTATACATGTTTGGTAACTAAATCTCGGTAAGTAATCTAGTTATTCGAAGAATCATGTTTATGTTAGGAGAGATATCTTGCAGTTATATAGCTAATCTTTTCCTAGTAGGAATTGTTCTCTCTTGCCGTGGCTTTGCAGGCTTGTGTATATATAAAGGCAGTTTTTCGAGCAGGCAGAGAGCTTGAGATAGAGAAGACAAAAGCCACAAACTGAGAGCATTATTGCGAGTTACAAGCGATTATTCGGTTGTCTTTATGCATTGTAAGGCTCTGTTGTTACAACATCTGCAACAACATTAAATTCTGGAAAACTGTTCTTCTTTTTGTTCTTCCTGATTCTGTTTAAGGAAGCTGAAACTCTTTCTTCCCACATTTGGTTTATTAGTTTATGTGGGTTTTTTGATTCTCCAAGATACTATATCTTGTGAGAATTTTTTTGTTAGTTATTAGTGATAAAACATTGTTTTTGTTTTTAGTAAAATTTGTGTGGCCTTGAGGCTTGGTCTATAAGTACTAAACTTGTAGAATATTTTGGTTAAAATCCGTTTACTAAATTGTGTTTGATAGCTGTGTTTTACACAAACTTCCGCTGCTACTGTTTTGATATTATTAACTGTTCTCATTGTGATTGTCATTGTTGCAACAATCACTGTAACATTCGTACTCACATTGACTCATATCGAGAATCCGTGGTATCACGTTCTTTCATTGTGGTATTGATTTTATTAATTTGTATTTTCACTGTAGAGTTTGTTGTGGTATTGATTCAGCATTTTTTGAATTTTTTGGCATGAATAAACTGCCAAAACAGTTCTGATGCCAAACCTTGACATCATAATTTTTTGATTTTTTTTGCTTGAATAAAATGTCAAAACGACCCTGATGCCAAGCCTTGGCATCATAATTTTTTGATTTTTTTTGTTTGAATAAAGTGTCAAAACAGCCCTGATGTCAAGCCTTGGCATCAGCTTTTTTTGATTTTTTTTGGCTTGAATAAACTGTCAAAACAGCTCTGATGCCAAGCCTTGGCATCATAATTTTTTGAATTTTTTTCTTGAATAAATTGTCAAAACAACTCTGATGCCACGCCTTGACATCATAATTTTTTGATTTTTTTTTCTTGAATAAAGTGTCAAAACAGCTCTGATGCCAAGCCTTGGTATCATAATTTTTTGATTTTTTTTTGCTTGAATAAAGTGTCAAAATAGTCCTGATGTCAAGCCTTGACATCATAATTTTTTGATTTTTTTTGCTTGAATAAACTTTCAAAACAACCCTGATGCCAAACCTTGGCATCAGAATTTTTTGAATTTTTTTGGCTTGAATAAAGTGTCAAAACAACCATGATGTCAAGCCTTGCCATCAGAATTTTTTGATTTTTTTTGTTTGAATAAAGTGTCAAAACAGCCATGATGTCAAGCCTTGGCATGAGAATTTTTTGATTTTTTTTTCTTGAATAAGCTGTCAAAACAGCCCTGATGTCAAGCCTTGGCTTTAGAATTTTTTGATTTTTTTTGTGCTTGAATAATTTGTCAAAACAGCCATGATGCCAAGCCTTGGCATTAGAATTTTTTGAATTTTTTGAATTTTTTTAACTTGAATAAATTTTCAAAACAGCCCTGATGCCAAGCCTTGGCATCAGAATTTTTGAATTTTTTTGACTTGAATAAATTGTCAAAACAACCCTGATGTCAAGTCTTGACATCAAATTTTTTTGATTTTTTTGTGCTTGAATAATTTGTCAAAAGAACCTTGATGCCAAGCCTTGACATTAGAATTTTTTGAATTTTTTTGGCTTGAATAAATTTTCAAAACAGCCCTGATGCAAAGCCTTAACATCAGAATTTTTTGAATTTTTTTGACTTGAATAAATTGTCAAAACAGTCCTGATGTCAAGCCTTGACATCATAACTTTTTGAATTTTTTTGGCTATGAAAATCTGTAAAAACAATCCAGATGTCAAGATTTGGCATCAGCATTTTTGGTTTTTCTAAGGCCGGATGACTTTTGTCTTCATTAATGGCATTTTTGTCATTTGGAAACCACTTTGTAGTTATATGAAATGTCCAAAAAATTGATGGTCTTAGATGAAAACATGTTTCTAAAATTATACCAACTTGAAATTTGCCCAAAATTATCGCGTCAAAAGAATCAACCTAGATGTCGAGCCCAACTCAGCCCAATATGATAGAGAGAGAGAGAGAGAGAATTTTTTTTAATTAAACCATAGTGGAAATAACAAAAATGCCCCCGCACGTGTACGCTCACATGCCACTTAATGTGAATTCCATAACGGCCATTAACGGGAGGGGACAACATGAGACAAATGGTAACATCAGGTACCAGATAAGCACACTTCGTATGTTAGGATGGGGAAACTTTGAGATTGGTGGATACATCGGGGGGGGGGTTCATTATTTGGCCTTTATAATATCATAATAATAATAATAATAATAATAACAATAATAATATATGTATATGTGTGTGTGTGTATTAATATATATATCACATATCATATATAATATAACATATATCACTAATTAAAAGTAAAACATTTTACTCCGTAATTATTTGTTATGATAAGGGAAAAGGCATTTCCGTCCACACGTGCAATACCACATGCTATTTAACGAGAATAAGGTAATGTATGTCACGGCTAGGGTGATAATTGCGAAAAAATGTAACGTCTCATACCATTATGGGAGAAATCTTAGATTATGGTGCACTAAATGATTAGGTGGCTACATTAGTTGGAAAATTGTAATTTAGCCTTACAAAAATAGTTTATCATAACTAGAGATGACAAAATAGGTGTTATGGATAATAATGAATTAATTTATTATAAAATGTTAAAAATTGATAGCATAATTTTTGAAAGTTAAATTTTCTAAGTGAGACGTCACAAAATAGAATATTGTAATGAATTCTTTGTATAAAATAGATCCAAAGAGTATCAATTAACCCTTTTCATGGAACCTTCAAAGTCGTTAGTCTATTTTCTTATTATTATGATTTTTTGATATAAGTGGAATACATAGACCATCATAATATTAAACATAATCAAATAACATAAAGAAGCACGTAAACAAGGAATTATGTATACATTTTACAATAAATTTTTTAACTACTGCAGTAATAATTTTGTCATAATTAGAGCGGGTATACAATAGGGGTTTTCCCTAAGGTTTTTAAAAAATCAAACCAAAGCTTCTATTGATTTTTAGCCAAAAGTATTGGCAAATAAACCCCTCAAATCCCAGAATCTCCACAACAGTCCCGTCACAACACTGAGTTTTGAGGAAAATCCCTTCAAAATGAGCGGTATTGGTTTAAAAAAAAACATAGGCGCCGACAGGCATAATAGCGTGCTTTCCACGTGTCAAGTCTTGGACGGTTGGTCGCGATTTTTGATTATCTTCTGTTTAAGGGCAGTTTGGGTATTTAAAAAATATGTTTTTTTATAAATAAAAAAACGGTATATATTTTTATTTATAAATAGAGACTTGGTTTGTTTCATTTGGATATCAAATGATTTTTTTGTTAAATTTGAAGTTTATTTGTAAGTTTCTCTTTCTTCTATTTCTCTCCAAATTTCATTTTTTTAATTAATCACTTTTTAAGTTATGTATTATTTATTATTAATATTATTATTTACTACTTAAATATTTTAATTATTATTGCAGATTACTAAATAATATCAAATTATAATAAATATTATTCAAAATATAATAAATAAATATTATTTTAATAATGAGTATTTATATAATTTCGAAATTAATTATTTATACAATATCAAATTTATTTGTTAATATAAATTGAAAAAAAAAATTAAATTAATAGAGATAAAGGTGGTGGGGTATGGTATGTATAGTTGTTGAAGATAAAAATCGAGGGATATGTAAATATATTGGATTTTGTATCATCATTAAAAGAGTTTTTTGATTTTAAATTAAATAGATATCTAATAAATAATTTTATTAATTTTTAATAGGTTGAGTTTGTGTTTGATTTTTGGTATGTGATTATATTTACTCTAATAGTACGAGTTTTTATTTTGTACATTTTCTCACGTCTCTATCAGACTTTAAAAACCCTTAAAACTTAAAAGTTGTGTATTATCTATATTTGTCTGCAGGAATAGTCAAATCATCATTTTCTTCTATTTTATAACCACCACCGCACTTAGCCGCCGCTGTGATAAACTTTGGACATTTTCTCAAGTTTCTTTGGTCTCATCATGATTCATGTATGGGTAATCTTTTACCATAATCCTTTTTCACCAAGAACCACCGAGGCAAAAACTTGATCACGCCACGAAAGGGGTGCCGAAAGCCTCGTCGTATGTGACTGATCCGTGACGTTGTTGGATGGATATCTGATTGTTTAGTCTGTAAAAATAGAATACCGTGAGTAGGGGTGGCAAAATGGGTGTTATGGATCAATGGATAATAAGACCATTATCTATAGATAACCATGGATAATAGCCTATTATTCATTGATCCATAATACTCATTTTGCCCCCCCTAACCGTGAGTGGGTGGGAGTGTTCCCCCAAAACTCTTCGGTGTGATAATCAGTATAATATCTATCAGAGTGATCAATCAAGTGAAAGTGATATTTAAGGTGATATCTAACTGTGAGGGTGGGGGGAGAGAGATTGAGAGAGAAAGAGAGAGAGAGAGAGAGCTCCCTTTGTTGGTTTGTCCTCCTTTGAGAAATTGAGAGGCGGGTCCCTTCATGGAGGAAGTTTCCTCCTTTATATAGGGTATACATTCTTTCTGTTATTGGGCTTGTGCCCTACTTTGGATAAGGGCTTAGGCTTTTTTTTTTGGGTACGGGTCTTGGCTCAATCTTTAAGGTATGATTTATGAATACTCTGTTGGACTATATTTTCGGGCCCATTATTTTGGTGCACATCAGTAGCCTCCCCACTCCTTACGTTTTGAGGTTTACCTCAAAGGTAAGGAGTATTATTTACTTGCAATTCTGTCTTGTCATGTTGAAAGTTAGCAATTTCTGTCTTGAGCCCGTAGAAGGCTTTTCCAGTTAAGTGTTGAATATGGCAGGATATATTTGTGTAAGTGCTTGAGTTGACAGAGATAGGATAATTGGTACTAAGACCTCGAGTAACTGATTTTCAGTTAAGTGAAGATCTTCAAGAAAAGTTGTTGGTCCTCGCGTATCGAGGATCTTCAAGAAGACCGGGCCATAAGGCCGTAATAAGATTTATCATCGGCTTGAGCGAAGAACAGTAAGAAAACCGGGCCGTAATAAGATTAGCCTTCGGCTTGGCGAAGATTCATAAAAAAACTGGGCCATAAGGCTGTAATAAGATTTATCTTCGGCTTGGCGAAGATCCATAAGAAAACCGGGCCATAAGGTTGTAATGAGATTTGTCTTCGGCTTGAGCAAAGAACAATAAGAAAACCGGGCCATAAGGCCGTAATAAGATTTGTCTTCAGCTTGGCGAAGATTCATAAGAAAACCGGGCCATAAGGCCGTAATGAGATTTGTCTTCGGCTTGAGCGAAGAACAATAAGAAAATCGGGCCATAAGGCCGTAATAAGATTTTTCTTCAGCTTGGCGAAGATTTATAAGAAAATCGGGTCATAAGGTCGTAATGAGATTTGTCTTCGGCTTGAGCGAAGAACAATAAGAAAACCGGGCCATAAGGCCGTAATAAGATTTTTCTTCAGCTTGGCGAAGATTCATAAGAAAACCAGGCCATAAGGCCGTAATAAGATTTGTCTTCGGCTTGGCGAAGATTCATAAGAAAATCGGGCCATAAGGCCGTAATGAGATTTGTCTTCGGCTTGAGCGAAGAACAATAAGAAAACCGAGCCATAAGGTCGTAATAAGATTCATCCTTTGTATTGCAATCATTTGGGCATTTGTAAGCAACTATGGCATTTGTAAGCTACTTTGATAATTGTTCGTTGATACCTTCCCCGTGTACTGAGGATAAGGCCCTTGATTTCCACCTCACGTACCGAGGATGGTATTGAGCTACTATGGCAATTGTTCGTAGCGACCTTCCCCGTGTACTGAGGATAAGGCTCTTGATTCCCACCTCGCGCACCGAGGATGGCACTTGTAAGCTACTATGGCATTTGTACATTGCGACCTTCCCCGTGTACCGAGGATAAGGCCCTTGATTTCCACCTTGCGCACCGAGGATGGCACTTGTAAGCTACTATGACATTTGTACATTGCGACCTTCCCCGTGTACCGAGGATAAGGCCCTTGATTTCCACCTCGCGCACCAGGATGGCATTTGTAAGCTACTATGGCATTTGTACATTGCGACCTTCCCCGTATACCTAGGATAAGGCCCTTGATTTCCACCTCGCGCATCGAGGATGGTATTGAGCGTTAACACTCTTGTTTATTGTGACCTTCCCCGTGCTCCGAGGATGAGGCCGTTGACCCCCACCTCGCGTACCGAGGATGGGGTGGCTTCCATAATGGTTCATATCCAAGGTAAGAAGAACAATTTGCTCATAATTCTTTCTTGTAAAGCCAGAGATTTTGCTTTGAATTCCAGGCGAGTTTATGTAGTCGAATTTTGAACCTTGGCGAGGAACCTGTGTGTACAGTTGACCCTTTGATATGATTACTCCTCAGCCTTGTAATGGTTTTTGAGATAATAACAAAAGTGTTCTTTGGTAGACGAGATCTTCCAGAAAAGTGGCCCAAAAGGCCATAATAGGACTTGTCCTTGGTGTGGCGAGGATTTTCAAGAAAACCGACCTGATGGGATGCTTGGGGAGCGTAATATACTCTATCTCGGTCGCAAATAACGACAATGTCGAGCTGAAGCGAGGTATGCAACTCATGTCAAGTGTAGTTGCATATGCTGATGAGGAGGCATGATGGGATGCCCATGGAACATAATATACTCTATCTCGGCCACAAATAACGACGATGTCGAGCTGAAGCGAGATATGAATCTCATGTCAAGTGTAGCCGCATATGCTGATGAGGAGACATGATGGGATGCTCGGGGAACGTAATATACTCAATGATAATATAAGCTTGGTCTCGACCGGAATATAGAGCGCAAGTAGGGCGCGTAATGGACTTAGCGCGGGTATGATATAGAGCTCAATAAGGAGCATGATGCATCCAGGGGTAAGCATAACACGAAGCCCAGTACGGAGACTGGAGTAATATAAAGCTCGATCGCAAGCAAGCTCGATCGGGGGGCATAAGTGTAGGAAGGCGCGAGCACGGCACTAGCGTGAGCAGGGCGTGCACGGGCACGAGAATAATAATGAGGCGGAGTGCGGTCGCAACGGGCGCTGAGCATGGCTTTCGTGCGAGGTCAGCCGAGCGAGCATGACACTATCGCGAGCATGGGGCGGTTAGCTGGCATGCGAGCATTGCGCGAGCATGGGGTCTAGGGGCTCGGGCGCGAAGTCGAGCCGGGCGCTGAGCATGGCACTGTTGTCGAGTTCTTTCGTATAAACAAAGATGATGTACGATCTCATCAGTAGAATGCCATAAGTGCTAGTAGTAGCAGTAGCCCCCCACTTCTTGAGCGTAGGAGCAACTCCTTAGATCAAGAAGTAATAAAGATCTAAAATGTGACCTCGGCGAGGTGAGGTGGGCACATGACCTTGTAAATTATCATGTAATTGTTTGCAGAGGAACACATCGTGTGTTATTTCTCGTGGTTGCTGAGGCTATGCCCGTTTGTATTTTATACCTGAAAATTTCTGAAGTATCATTGCGATTCAAACTTATTCCATTTTTAACTAGAATATGGATTATGAATTTGCCCTTGCGTAAATAAGTAATCATGCTCACATTTACTCCAAATAGCAACGAATAACCGTAGCTATTGTATAAGTAAAAGATCATGTTTCATCAAAAATATTTTAGTCTTGCAGTACTTGTAGTAATCCGAGCATGGTGGTTATATAACATACGATTATATAAATATCTGCATATTATGCGAGGATAAATAATGATGGCGACATTTCGCCTTATAATTTGTTGTTTATTTGAATATATAAAATTAAGAAATCATGCGAGCATATCATGCTAACATAGTAAAACTAAACTAGGCGTGCATGTCGAGCAAATAACATAAAACAGACAGTTCACGAGTTTCATGTAGACAATTTTTCGACTTATTGATATGAATAGGCGAGCGTATAACTTGGCATAAATTAATTTCAATTTGCATGTTATGTTTCTCAAAAACAAGCGAGCTTGCACCACATTTAATTATCTATTATATACCGATGAAAGTTAAATAATATAATATTTAAGTTGACGAGGCTAACGAGCTCGTGCTTGTTTAGTCGAAATTATATTGTCAATTTTGTAAGAAAACATTTTACTCATTACGATGAGCATGTCATTACATAAAATTGTTAAATAGTAGCATACACTGAATGGTACTCGTCATAGTAATTAATATTGCATCCAATCTATTAATTAGGAAAAAATTATGAGCATGTGAGTGCAATGTCAAATACATAATCAAGTATTTCAAAATGGTTAATGTCAAAATCATAATATAGCCACGCTTTTCAAAAGAATTTTTTTTTTTAAGGTTGGAGGGGACATAGACCGTACCCCAACCCTTAATTTTTTAATTATTTTTTAATGTCTTGAAAGGCTACAATTATATATGTGTGATGCCTTTGGTATGTCTCAAACAATTGGTGCCTCTGGAGAGGCTTTGAACACCCGACCTCTCGGTTGAGAGTAGTTAAGTCCCAGGGTGCCTCTGGTAGGGCTTGAATACTCAACCTCTCCGTTAAGATAAGTGAGTAGCTAAATGGGGCCTTTGGATAAGGTTTTAACAACAACGATGCCTCTGCTAAATGGGGCCTTTGGATAAGGTTTTAACAACAACGATGCCTCTGAAGAGGCTTGAACACCCGACCTCTCTACTGAGAGTTGTAAAGTCCAGAGTGTCTCTAGTGAGACTCGAACACCCAACCTCCCCGTTAGGAGAAGTGGGCAGTACCAGTTGAGCTAGAGCTCGTTGGTTTTCAAAAGAATTAGTGTCTCAAAATCATAATATATTACGGGCGAGAATGTGTAAGTTGAATTTGCAAATACATGAAATGCTCAGTAGTAGTGTGTCATGCCAACATAAAAGAAAGTACACGTAACATGCATTTAATACTTATCATGTTTAATCATAGCCCGAAAATTTTACTGCACATATATGCATAGGAAGCTAATCGCATGTGACCTTATTTTAACTAAGATATAATGACACATGCTTACTTAATTTATTTATTTTTTGCTACTAAACAACAATTTGAAGTCATTTGCACAGACAACTTGAAACTTATGAAGTTATAAATATTCTAATATGTGATCACAAAGTTAAATATATCACATATTTCATTCAACGCCTTAACCATCGATTTCAGCTCGGCCCGAATCAGTTTTAGCCTCTTCACAATATTTATAATCGTTTTTAACATTATAATATTTCTTTAATTTATTTGTTTATCTACACAATTAATCAATCATATTGATGTATGCTAGATAAAAAGTAAAAGGATATAATTGAAAAGTGGACACTTGGAGGGACTTGAAGGAACTTGATGAAACTAGGAAGAGTTGGCTTTTAGATCTCCAAAAGATTCTCCAGAAAGCAAGCATAGCTTTATCCCGTGAAAGCTGCGTGAGACATTTTTTTTTGTTTGCAGCTTTTTTTCAAAAGATACCTTCTTTCTGATCATGTCTGCTACCCATTCGAAAAATAATAATAATGAGGGAGAAGTGTCCCCGTCATATCCTCAAGTTCCCTTCTTCATAGACGGGAGATTTCAAAAGTGGGCACGTCAGATTCTGTTCATCGGCCCGTTGCGGCTTTAACGACTTATAGCGGCCCGTGTTAAGTCAACTAGTGGTGTTTCGGCCGGTGAAGGAGCAAGACGCTTCTAGCGCCTTGCGATGGAGCGTGTGGGTGTGTTAGGCCTCAAATCGAGGTGAATCCAGTGGCTTTGAGCTCGCCCAAGAAAGGCGCACACTGTAGTTGTGTTTCTTTTTGGTTTTTTTATGGCGGAACGTCGTCAGATCTGGTTGCCGGAGCATTGCCAGTGTGTGACGAGGATGGGATGCCTTTAGCAGCTTGTTTTGGCACGCGGGGGAGCGTAGGTGATCGGATGCATCGTCTTGCTCGTCCAGCCAAGGTGCATCCGGTGGTGGTGGCCTTGGACTCGTCCAGTCAAGGCACACCACCTGATTGTGTTTCTTGACTTCTTCTTCTTCCCCAACAATACATCCATGACCAAACTCATGTCTTTTTTTAAAAAGCCTGATTCTGAGACTGGGACCCTTTTGAGGGGAAACAAAACTGGGTTTTGCTCACAAGGGTAATTCAAGAAATGGGTTTGCCAGAAATCACCGTACTGTTGATTTTTGTTTTCTGTCCCGTGTCTTTCCCCGTCTACTCCGAATCCAAGTTGACGCGGAGTGTCGTATTTTCTAAGGTGGATTCTGACGACGCATAAATCTCTCTCCCATGGTTGTCAATGAAGGCTGTGACTAGATGAAAACTAAGTACAACTCGTTCCCGGCAATGGAACCACTTGATCACGCCATGAAAGGGGGTGTCGAAAGCCACGTCGCACGTGACTGGTCCGTGACGTTGTCGGATGGATATCTGGCTGTTTAGTCTGCAAAAATAGAGTACCGTGAGTGGGTGGGGGTGTTCCCATAAAACCCTCCGGTGTGATAATCAGTATAATATCTATCAGAGTGATCAATCAAGTGAAAGTGGTATTTAAGGTGATATCTAACTGTGAGGGTGGGGGAAAGAGAGATTGAGAGAGAGAGAGAGAGAGAGAGAGTTCCCTTTGTTGGTTTGTCCACCTTTGAGAAATTGAGAGGCTGGTCCCTTCATGGACGAAGTTTCCTCCTTTCTATAGGGTATACATTTTGTCAGTTATTAGGCTTGTGCCCTACTTTGGATAAGGGCTTAGTTTTTTTTTTTGTACGGGTCTTGGCCCAATCTTTAAGGTATGATTTATGAATATTCTATTGGGCTATATTTTCGGGCCCATTATTTTGGTGCATATCAAAACTTAACAAAGAAATGCACCTATATTTTGTAAAACAGATCTCACTTATTCAATCTATCCAACCTATTACTGATTGTTTAGATTTTAGTAGACTAATATGTGGGAGACTGAAATTATGTCTTATTAATTATGGTAAAATTTTGATCGGTTTTTTTTTCTAAAGTTTTTAATCCCTTCAGTATTTCATTTTTTTTTCAACCGCAAAAGATTATTTTTTGAAATATTATTCTAAAAATAACACCATCTCTTTCAACCGCTTCGGTAACACATTTCGGATTCGAAAATCACCATTATTGGACAATGAAACGGGGATCAACCTGTTCAATCAGGTCGCGGTGGTCAAGGGGGCGGCATCACTTCATGGGGGTTCAAGGTTAACACCCCCGAAAGGTAAACGATTTATTTGATTCATTATGTACTGGCTGTAATAGATGCGTCTTTGGGTTGAAGAATTTTCGATCGGCGAAGGCGGAGAGGAGAAGAAGAAGGTTTACAACGAAGAAGATGGAAGAAGAAGGTGTAGGACATGGTCCAGTTCATTATTATTTTGTATCGCGATACATAAAAGTTGATACTGCAGTACAATTTGAATTCGGTATATATATCACGGTTCAAAAATTAATTCATCAGGGTACATAAAAACTAGTACCGCATTGCAATTAGACTAGATAATTAAACTATTGAACTGCAGTGTAAAAATTAATATAATAAAATTGATGAATCGCAGTGCAATAGTCAATGCACCGCGATTGATTTCTGTAGCGCCTCATGCTCATTAAGGGCATCGTTGTCTTTTTACCTCAAAAGTGTCATTTTTCTATTTGAAAAAAAAAACACGGGACTGTAGCGATTAAAAACTTTGAAAAGTGGACTGATCCGTAATTTTTTCTATTAATTAGACCCCGTAAAACCGTTTTACAAGAGACTTACTCGATCTCTAAAATCCTAACTCTATTTTCATAAATTAAAAAAATTCCATCTTCCTATAATTTTGGTTTTTTGATGTAAGCAGAATTAACGTTATTAGTCTTACAACTACTTCTACAACTTTCCTTATAACTAAGCTTTGAAGAAGACTAAAGTTGTCTTTGTCTAAAACAATTTTTCTCAATTCAAGACTTAATTATAAAAGAAATTATTGGATTAATGGTAATGATATCATTTTCCAAACAGAATACATGGCCCATAGTTGACTAATATAATTTGATGAATATAATAAAGAGCATTTACTAACATAAATAACCATGAAATCTGTGTTTTTCTATACATATTTTAAAATAAAATTTACCCTTTAATCTATAGGTAGTCTAAAAGATGTAAAGTCTCGTCAAAATTTATTTACTAAAAAAAGAAAGTCATCTATGAGTATTATTATATACTCCCTCCGTCCCTAAATTATCGTCCTCCTTTCCTTTTTCGTCCGTCCTAAAATAATTGTCCAGTTTGAAACTTACTTTTTTAGAACATCACTTTTACCACTTTATCCTTAATTTTTCACTCCACTTTAATTATGGGCCACTTACACATGGTCTTTAAAGGAAACTACACATTAAACCAATATAAATAACCAATTCAATTGTTTTTTCTTAAACTGTGCGCCGGGTCAAGCAAGACGATTATTTAGGGACGGAGGGAGTAGTAGTTAGCAAGCATTGGGAACACAAATCTGATAAATTGATTACACAACTCTCAAAATTTATTAAAAATGTGTAAATATGCACATGTAATAGAAAATACCGAATTTTTATGTAGAAGTATTTAATAGTTGTAGTCACACATAAAAAATCTATAAATACAAATCTCTTTTGGTGGATATTTAATTTACTGATTAATTAAAATGAGTAAATAATATTGGAATAAAAACAAATGTGCTATAAAAATATTGTTCATTGAATACGTATGATTGCAAAATAAAATATAATCACAATTAATTATAAAAAGTCTGCTATAGAAATCTTCATATATGACTTATCTGTATTTGAAACTTTTTTGTCTCTTTCATCTTATCTGAAATTATAATATCAAAACAAAATTTATTTTTACAAATAACCATAATTAATAATAACTTATTGGTAAATCATATGAATATATACGATTAAATCATAATAGTTGATACCAATCACAAATTATAAATATTTAATAAATCTATATATTATATAGAGAAGAATATACATCTGAATTACTATTTATACTACTTAAGATCCTAAATTTTAATAACAAAAAATATCAATTATTAAACTCTAGAAAATTATGAACGAGAAAATGACTAAACAATTCATAAAATAATGGATTAAATTATACTCCCTCCATCCCTAAATTATCGTCTTCCTTTCCTTTTTCTTCCGTCCCAAAATAATTGTCTACTTTGAAACTTACCTTTTTCGAACATCACTTTTACCACTTTACCCTTACTTTTCCACCCTACTTTAATTATGTGCCACATACATATGAGCTTTAAAGGAAACTACACATTAAACCAATATAAATAATCAAATCAATTATTTTTTCATAAACTGTGCGCCGGGTCAACTAAGACAATTAATTAGGGACGGAGGGAGTATCAATTATACACTGACGATTGAGTGAGTTGGATCGAAACAGATCGTGCCCCATTATAATCCAAAATTAAATGGATCGAAATGAGTAATAAGTCAACCCGTTTTAACCCACATTTTCCGTCAAGAAACCTACACTTATACAACAAAAATATGGGCAACGGGCCCGACCCGTTAATTTTTATTTTTATTTTTTTGTCGAAATGGGTAACCCGTTTTGAGCCAAATAAAATAACTGAGCCGGGTTGAGCCGTGTAATTTTTAAACCGAGTTGGGTGGGTTAACGGGTTTTGGATTTTAATTGTCAGACCTAATTATACCGATATAATTTGTTCCCTTCAACATGTGTTTTTCTTTATTTTTAAATTTTGTTTATAATCTTCATTTTATTTGAGTATAATTTAATTAAAAGAGATATATGCGCGTGCGTTTAACACACAGGTGTAAAACTAGTAATAATAATAATACAAGCTTTTTTGTAATGTGTATTTTTTTTATAAAAAAAAATCCTCTCTTTTAATGTGTTTGATATTTTTCATTTTTTCCTATGGGTGTTGGGGGGGGGGGAGGTGTTTAAATTCAAATACACCCCTTTTATGTAGATGTGTCAAATGGGTGGGTATGAGCGAGCTCATATGGGTAATGGGCTCAAATGAACAGGTGATTAAGTGTTCATTTAATAACATGAGTATAAATGAGCATGAATTAAATGAGCATGAGCGTTCATTTATCAATTAACATTTAATTATCAAATAAAATAAACATTACTAAAATTATTTAAAAAATTTAGAGAACATATGGTACACTTTCAAAAAGAAAAAAAGACGAAGCACAGAAATGGTCCCTTGGCTATATGTCTCTCACAGTTTTAGTTCTTAACATTTTTTTGTCAAATCTGGATCCTTTGAGTATTAAATTTTTACAGCGTCAGTCCTTTTGATGGATAACGTTAACAAAATATCGTTAAGTTTCCTATGTGCATTTTGTAAGGTCTGAACTGAATTTTTTTCAAACCTAACTTATATTTAAATTTACAAATGAATCCCTAGAGTTTAAAAAATGACTCTAAGGCCTTCTTCCTTAATTTCCTTGATTGACAAATCCCTCAAATGGCCTTCTTCAACAATAATTAATCCAGTGAATGGGGAGATGTAGAGCCTTATTTTCTCTCTTCTACAGATTCGTCGTGATATCTCAATCTCTCCTCTGCCACACCTCTAACCCACAAGTTCTTCCCTTATTTTTTTTGGAAGCAGGGCGGCACCTGCCGAGTTTCATAAATAAAAGAAATCATACAAACTGGAGGGGGACAACCAGCCTTACCCATAAGAGGAGGGACAAAGGAGCCTGACCTCGAATAGAGAAAATAACAATATAGTAAACAAAAACAACCTCAATTTTTACGAAAATTAAAAAATCCCAAAGCATCGTGCTGTATTGCCTGACGCACCTCCTTAGGCAATTGATAGACCCTGTTACAGTCAAAGGCACCCCGCTGATGAGTAGAGAAAACCAGTCTATCTGCAACTACATTTTGCTCACGATAAATATGTCTAAGGTGATAAGTTCCTACCAAGGAAGAACAAGAATGAAACTCATATTGGAACATCCAAGGACAGCTATGAGTACCCATGATAGTAGAAATCACAACAAAGGAATCAGATTCAACCATTACATTCTCCAAGTGAAGCTGACGACAAAGAGCCAAACCATCTCTTAACACAAGGAATTCTGTCCCAGTGTTGGTACCCTGACCATAAGAGTGACCAAAACCAGCAAAAAAGAAACCATGATCATCCCTTATAACCCCTCCACCCGTAGCCATACCACCCAAAGAAGAACCATCCACATTCAATTTATAATAATGATTCGGTGGAGGATTCCAACGAACCCACGACCCCTTCTGCACTTTAGGATACAAGATAGGAAGACCAAACAAACTCAAAATATGAGCCTCTCTGGATTTTAAAGTAACTTTAGGAGTAAACTTTCTCCAACTCAATGGATTGGTAGTGAAAAAAACAAGTTCTTCCCCGCCTCCAACCTCTCAATTCATTTCCTTCGTCCTTGCCTAGATATGACTTCCTCCATTTTAGGTCATTTTCTGCTCTCCCAGCTCAATCCCCAATTTATAGCGATGAATTCGAGCCTGACACTCATAATTTTGATCAAAAAAATTTGCCACCTTTGACACAGATGAAGAAGCTGCTTTGGCTTATAACAAAACTGCTTATAAAATAGCAAGATTCCTACTGTTACAAGCCTTTCCATTCCACTGTCGATGCCAAGCTTCAAGCTATTTGCTAAGGCTTGGCTACCAATTCAAACAAAAAACTAGGGAATTCGAATTCTTTCAAACCCAAATCGAAATCACCATCCAATGTTCTTGTGGTCGATCCGAAACCAATGACCTAGGGACATGCACACAACATGTTCGATCAATTGCACAACTGTAAAATCAAGGCAGAGACACCCTTGTCGGTGTCCTCCTCAAGCTCAGATGAATTGTCGGCTGTGTCTTCGCCGAAATCAGATATGTTGTTCTTGGATTTCTCCAACAGACGTTTGATGAGTTGAATACCTTGTTCTAGCACAAGCTACCATCGGTTGAAATCGATTAGGCTGCTATAGTAAATCATGTCTGAGGGATGATTTAAGTTTGTAAGCTTGGGCTAGATTTTTCAAAAATCTAGTGGGTTTACCAAAAAAAACTTGGGGAAAAAGGTCATAGGGTCATTTTTTTAACTTTAGGGATTCAATTGTAAATTTTGATATAAGTTAGATTTGAAAAAAAATCATTTTAGTCCTTACAAAATATACATGGGCAACTTAACGGTATTTCGCTAACACTGTAAAAATTTAATACTTAAATGACTAGACAAAAACAATTGTTAAGGAACTAAAACTGTGAGAGACCTATAATCAAGATACCATTTCTGCACTTCACCCAAGAAAAAAATGGAAGTCATGGTGGTGCATTGTACAAATGGAACCGATGGATGTCAATGGTCACATCTCGTGGGAGGAGAGATCTAGGAGGCAAGGATGGTCTGTTACCTTCCATTGCATTTACCCAATTTTATAAATTATAAATTTTATAGGAATAGATTTTTTTTAACAAATGTATAAATATTTACCAATTTATAAATTATAAATAAGGTAGTTACTTAATTTATGAGTTTCGTTAGAATTTGCATTATAAATGGGAAGTATTAAATGTTTTTTATCCCAATCAATTTTATCCATAAGGAGAAGGACTTAAAAAAGACTCTCGGTACAGCTTAGCAGGTTAACCCTTAGTAAGTATACATTCCTTGGTTCCAAGGTGCAACTTCTTGATTACTTCTCTCATATCGAATATTTGACCTTTTTTTCATCTTTATGTCCAAGACATCACCTTACTCCATTCGATAGAAGTTGAATCCAACTTAATGGATAGACAGATTGTTTTCAAGACATAAAGAGAAAAAGAGGGTAGGTCAGATTCTCACCCATGGCTTGTCCGTTTCAAACTTTCATATAATTGGTTGTTACTTCATCACACTTATTTAATAATTTATCTTCAATTTAAATCCAGTAGTCTATGCAAAAATTAATATATTTTTTTCATCATCGGAGGTGGTTGTCGTCGACTGCGCTAGTGGTGGTGATGGCCGCCAGAGGTTACATTGGAGGCGATGAGGGCTAGTGGAGTTTGTTGTCGGAGGTGGTGGTGGTCGTTGGAGGTTGTCCATTATGCCCGCACGAGTCCATGTGAACCAATGACTATGTGGGTGTCCATTTACACCCATATAAACCCATGTTAATTAATGGACATGGCCATTTTTCGTCCAATTACAATTTTTCATCCACCCGTACCCATTAATTAATGGGCGGTATAAGTGAACAAATGGAAATGGGTAAAAATTGTTATAAGCCCGGCAGAGTAAATTCTTGCAGAAAGTGAGTATTGTTTTTGTATTAAGATCAACGAGATTGAATCTCTGGCCTTAAGACAAAAACTAGAAACCGCGATTTAGATTTGTACGGTGTGTGAATCCAGTTAGTCTCCCAGGATATTGATCTTACGTGATTGAATGTTGGCAGATCTTCAACTCAATCACCAGCGAATGCAAACTGTTGCTGTAATCTCTGTAGGGCAGAAGGGAGAGTATAGAAAAGAGTAAAATTTTTCGTTACTGAAAAACTGGTTTGAAGCAGTATTTAAATGATAGTTGGGGATGACGGTTGGGAACGGTTGAAGGCGGTTGGCTGTCTGAAAACAGACAGTTATGGTTGTCTGAAAGAGACACAACCTTTCAGACAGACATAACTAATTAACCTCCTGGCGGCTGAACTTCTGAACATGTGCAAAAGGTTCATGCTGAAAGGATCACACACCAAATGAACCGGTAGGTCTTCCCTCGTTACTGAAAAACTGGTTTGAAGCAGTATTTAAATGACAGTTGGGGATGACGGTTGGGAGCGGTTGAAGGCGGTTGGTTGTCTGAAAACAGACAGTTATGGTTGTCTGAAAGAGACACAACCTTTCAGACAGACATAACTGATTAACCTCCTGGCGGCTGAACTTCTGAACATGTGCAAAAGGTTCATGCTGAAAGGATCACACACCAAATGAACCGGTAGTAAAAAGATAGGTTCAGGCAAGCAAGCCAGCCAGCCAGCCGGCCGGCCGACCAACCGAGCCGAGCCGAGCCGAGCCGGCGGCGCACGTGTGTTTGGACCTACACCTAGGTAGGTCTTCCCTCCTACACAAAAGTGTAGTGGCACAAGGGCCTGAAAGCAAAGTTTCAAAGCTCTACCTTATAAGGTAAAGCTTGTTTTATTTTGTTCCCAATGTGGGATTCAATTCCCACATTATATACGTACATAACTCTCTTATTCAAGCTATTATGGAAACAAGTTTCCAACAAAAATTACGTATTCTACTTTTATGTAATAATCTATATGATACTCCCACCATCCAAAAGAAAATTAAATTAAAAGTAAGAAAAGTTCCTCTTTTCTTTTTTATGTTAACATCTAGCATCATTATATTAATCCTTCTTTAATATAATGCGAGTGATTTTGTGCATAGTTTGGGTGCCGTACAGTACTCCCACCGTCACTAAATTATTGTCTTATTTTTTTTTCGTTCATCATAAAATATTTATTTTTTTGAAACTTTTTGTTTTAGGACAATATTTTTATCATTACTTTTTCATCTCATTTTAATTATGAGTCATATACACATAAGCTTTAAAATAAGCTACACATCAAACTAATATTAATAATCCAGTCAAATATATTTTTCTTAAACCTTACGCCAAATCTACTAAAACGATAATTTAGGGACGGAATGACTAATGTTTTTGTTGGTCCTTGGATTTATAATATACTCATTCTATTCTTGGCAAACAGTCTTCGTTTAAGAACTAATCTTTTTTAAAAAAAGTTTTAATAGTCTTTTAATAATAAAATGATATTTTTATCCCTTAATTTTTAAAAATAAACACATTAAGTTGAACATTTAAAATTATATAATAATAGTTAAACTCGATAATGAGGGAGTATAATACTGGAGTATAATTTTTTTATAATAATCCCATTCGGACGGGAATGTTGCTAGTCCATGCTTAGTTAATGTTGGAGTTCTCCTATAAAATCACCACGCAATAAGTCTCGTTTTAACATAATCTCACCTTACTCTCTCACTTAAACAGAGAAAGAAAGAAAATGAGAGCTTGGGTCTGCGCACTTGTTTCTTTATTCTCCCTGTTACTTACGGCCTCTGCCGAGCAATGTGGATCGCAGGCTGGCGGTGCACAGTGCCCCGGAGGACTTTGTTGCAGCAATTGGGGTTTTTGCGGCAGCACTTCTGCCTACTGCGACCCTGGTAATTGTCAAAGTCAATGCCCTCATGGTCCTACCCCTCCGCCTCCGGGACCGAACCCTCCTTCCCCTCCCGGGGGGGACATCAGCAGTCTGATTCCCAGATTTTTATTTGAACACTTGCTCATGAACCGTAACGACAACTCTTGCCCTGGCAAGGGATTCTACACCTACGATGGATTCATAGCTGCGACCAAAGTTTTTCCACAATTTGCGTCCGTCGGTGAACCCGCCACACGCACAGATGAGATCGCAGCCTTTTTGGCTCAAACTTCACACGAAACTACTGGTAATTAATTATTCTCACGGAACTTCATTTCATTTCTGATTTATGCTCCGACAAAGATCTGTACAACGTTGTTAGAATAAATTAAAGATGATTGTTTCATTTGTTATCCTGTTTTTATTTTGATTTATATAAATGATGAACAGGTGGTTGGCCGACTGCACCGGATGGTCCATATGCTTGGGGATATTGCTATCTGGAAGAAGCCACCCAAGCATCTTACTGTGAACCAAGTGCTCAATGGCCGTGTGCGCCCGGGAAAAGTTACCATGGCCGAGGACCCATTCAAATTTCCTAGTGAGTACCAAAGGTTTATAATTAACATTATATATACCTAAAAGAATTTTAGTTTGAAAATCAGTTTTTTTTAATAAAAATATCATTCTTTGTAGTTCATTAATAGTAAAATAATACTTTTATACATTAATTTTTTAAAGTTGATTATTTAAGTTAAATATCCAAAAATAAAACGATAGGCATTTTATTCAAAACAGAGGGATTTATACATATATATATGAGGATGAATTCTCAAATTGATTTTGTGTAATTTCAGCAACTATAACTATGGACCGGCGGGACAGGCCCTTGGGTTAGATCTCCTAAATAACCCAGAATTAGTGTCTACTAACGCAACGGTGTCGTTCGAGACAGCACTTTGGTTCTGGATGACACCCCAACCGCCAAAGCCGTCATGCCATGACGTTATTACAAAAAATTGGACTCCATCTCAACAGGACGTGTCAGCAAACAGGCTTCCTGGATATGGGGTAATCACAAACATTATTAATGGAGGGCTTGAATGTGGGCATGGCACAGACGCACGGGTCCAAGATCGTATTGGGTTTTATAAGAGGAACTGTGATTTACTTGGGATAATTAATGGTAACAACCTTGATTGTGGGAACCAAAGGCCTTTTGACTCTGGTTTTACTTCTGGATTATTGTTGAACAAAGAAATATAGGCTCTTATACTGGTTTCACTTTCCCATCATCCTTTTTCCTTTTTTTTTTTTTTTTAAATTTTCTTGTTTTTATCTTTCCTTTGTCTTCGTCAGCGTAACGAAGAAATAAAGAATGGGTTGTGAATTATTAATAAGGTTATCTAGCAAATAAAGAGCTATTTTGATAGTCAATGTGAGGATGTAATAAACAAGTGGGTTTTGTATTAATAAAATTTTATCGATAGCTCTTTTGATTGTAAATGTACCGATCACGTACAGTGAGGATTCAATAAACGAATGGATTGTGTCTCAATTATCGATAATGCTCTTTGATTCCAAATTTGTACGACACACAACTATTTTATGTTCCAAATAAGCAAAGCCAAAAACTTGGATATTATGTCTTTACGATTATTTTGGGTTAGAGCAATCCTTTTGATTCGATTTATCATATGTTAGTGGGATTAAGTTGTAAGAGAGTAAAACTTTGTTTTATGAATTAAGATTTATAAAATGGTCTTACAGTAGACCTCCATGACAAATACGACCTAGAATCCGAATGTAAGGTAGCTAGTCTGAATGGTGATTATAATGTAATTAAAATAAGAATAATGTTATCATTACCCGTTTTTATTTTATTCATCTTTGTCAAATAAAATACTCTTTCTCTCCCTTGGAATTTGTGAAAGAACGTGATACCATGGATTCTCAATATGCGTCAGTGTGAGTACCAATGTTGCAGTGATTGTTGCAACAATGGCTGTCACAATGAAAAACAGTAAGTAATGTCAATAACAATAGCAGCGGAAGATTTGTAGTCAGACTCAATTTCAAACAGAACTAAGTAAGCAAATATTAACAAAAAACAATCTACAAGTTTGATACTTGTAGATCAAGCCTCAAGGCCACACAAATTTTACTAAAACAATAATGTTTTACAGCTAACAACTAACAACAAAATCCTCACAAGATATAGTATCTTGTGAGAATCAAAAATCCCACATAAAACACTAAACCAAACGTGGGAAGAAAGAACAAATACAGCTTCCTAACAGCAGAAGTCAGGAAGAACAAAGATCAATTCTTCAGGATTCAAAGATGCTGTCAAGATTGCATTATCAGAAGCTTCAAACAGCAGCTATGCAACTGGAAGACCTGCTCACGAATTACAGCTAGAATGCTCTCAGTATATAGCTATTTCTCTTCTCTCTTAAGCTCTGTATAATTATCATTTTCTCGCTCAAGCTCCATCACTTTGCGCTCGAAATCCAGCCTTCAATATATATACACAAACCTACAAAGCCACGGCAAGAGAGAAACATTCCTACTAGGAAAGAGATTAGCTATAAAACTGCAAGATATCTTTCCTAACAAAACTATGATACATGGAATAACTAAAATATTTGCAGAGATTTAGTTACCAAGAATATATTGATAAAATCTTTTGAAAGATTTGAAAGATTTTCCTATCAAAAAAAAAAAAAAACAAACTAATCTACCAAAAGTATTCTAAACAAAAATCTAACACCTAAATAACAATTGACTAAAATAAAATCATTCTTTGACCAAGAAAGGTGTAAACAAGATAAAATAGGCTTTGCCTATTTTACCCTTACAATCACCCCCTTTGTTGAACCTTTCTGATCAAATCAAAAGACAAGTGTTTATACAAAACCAATCAAACCATCTAACCTGCATTGGTTAAGTGTTTATACAAAACCAATCAAACCATCTAACCTGCATAGGTTAGAAAATCTCATTAAAATCTCACTTCATTAAAATATCATCTCCCTCTGAATTTGTGCAAGGTATAAAATCAGAAAACATTACTAAGAACAAATCAGAAATCATCACCATCACAAGAAAACACTTGATCTATCTCCCCCTATTTGACCGGAAAAGGAAGAGGGATAAACAATCTTTTAGGAACTCTCAAAAATCAAAAATTTTGAAAAACACAATCAAGTGTTCACCAAGATTTGATCACACCACTTAGCAATAACTGAGCACATCATATCCAGATTCAAAAAACTCTTAGTTTCCCACAAAAATTAGACAACCACTAAATATTTTTCAACATGAAGATTTTTGGAAATTGATTTGCACAGTTTATTTTAGGACAAAATTTCACCAAGCTGATATCCTTGCCAATAATGCATGTCCTAAAATTTTATGCCTAAAAACATGATAACTAAAAGCTAGGCAAAAGAATAAAAAATGCAATCACACACAAGTGATAAAAACCAGATCAAAAGATGTAGTTCCTAATGTTGCTGCATTGGGAGATGCATTCGCCAAAATTGTGATTTTATTTTCAATTTTGCTCTTTTTTTATTTTTTTATTTTCTCAACCAAATTTCTCTCCCAAGATCATAAAATTTTCACAACAAAAATCCATAGGTACTTTATTTCCCTAGAAATATAGCTCTACTTTATTTCAAGCTATAAAAACACATGCCACTAGGAACCTTTCACACTATTTACCAAGGGAAGCAATTTTGCATTTGATCAACCCATGAAATCCGAAGATTCATAGTCCCAAAAGAAAGGTGTCATAACCTTGTTCATAGGTAGCTCTTTTCCGTTAGGTAGCTTTCACACTTTTTCAATTAAAGGGAGTCAATTTACTCAAGATCAACCCATGAAAACCTAAGTTCCATAGTACTTTGATAAATTGCAGCATCCAAAAATTTCAAAAGGTAGCTCTTTCCTTTGTGGACTAAATTTTTTTTTAATTGATATAACATTTTTGGGAGAGAGAGAGAGAGATAGAATCATAACAATGAAATCACAACATATTTTGAATGAAAATCCCAAGCAACCACAAGAGTCACATACATGTGAAACAATGATCTAGAGTGCCCTCTAAATACAAAATGCAATTATTCCTAATTTTTTTTAAAATAACAAGTGTAAAATCATATGGCACACAAAACACAAGAGATTTCCAAAGATTGAAAAATCTCTCAAAAACAAGACACTTGGCAAATATATCAGCAAGATGATTTTCAGTCCCAACATGTTCAATGCAAACAATTTACATATTCAACCAAGTCTCTAAAAAAGTGGTGTCTTAAATTAATGTGTTTAGTTCGAGAATAATGAACTGGATTTTTGTGCTAAGCAAAAGGCATGGGTGTTATCAAAAAAACAAGGTTAACACATCAATGTGTAGCACATAATCTTTGATCATTTGGAGCATCCATAAAAGATTTAAGACTTCTCTAAAAAATACTTTGATAAGCATGCAAATTTTTTAGAATCAACCTTACTTCTTCTCCTTGTGTATATGCCATCATGAATATCACCTATCACTTGAGAGATTGGATGGTTTTTCTGAATACGGCTAGGAATGTCATGGCTGCAACCATTCAAATTGGACTGATTTTTTGAATATTCAAGACCTGATTCTGAAAGTTCAGGACCTGTTTCTGAATCTGCCAAGTGTCTGTCCAATGTGTCTGCCGATGTTGCAACATTGGGTGACACATTGGGTGACACATTGTGAATCACATTGGCTGAACTTTCGAATATGCGTGGTTCTGCTCGATCATGTGCAGATTTCTTGATTTCGATCTTGGTTCTCAAGATTTTGGGGAGATTCATCATAGGACGGCTTAGAAACAGTACATATATCAAAGGGTTCACAATATTTGGACTTGCCTTTGTCATTACTACCCTTAGGAACCCACATCTGTTTAAAAACTTCAGTTTGATTTTTCTGAGGATGAGATTTCTGATACGACTTCGAATGAGACTTCCAATGTGACTTCAAATGTTGCTGCATTGGTTGTTGCATTGGCTGTTTCATTCGATGTTGCATCTGATTTTTTGCCAAGAAAGCATGCCTAACATCATCCTCGTATATAGTCATTTTAAGATAACAGAATGGTTGAATATGACCAGGCTTATGACAAAAATGACACACAAAATTTTTCTTTCTTAATTTGGGTTTTTCAAAGAAATCTGGATTATGAAAATTCTGTGAAGGTTGTTCAGGATCAGATGTACCTTCACCTTCTCTCACAAATACTTTTGGTACAAAACCAATACCTGACTTAGATGATTTACCTGAATTGAGCATCTCATCCATTTTTTGTTGACTTGAGTTCCATTTAGCCATGGTTTCATTGGCTTGGATGAGTTTTTCTTTCAGATCTTCAATCTCCACATCCTTCTTGGTCAACAGACTCTCCATCCTTGTAATACACTCCTTTTGTTCTTCATTAGCCTTTTTTAACAAGTCATTTACCTTTTTAAGTAACTTAACTTGATGAACCCTCTTTTCCCAATCATTGTACAACTCCTTATAAGCATCCATCAGATCTGATTCTGATTCTCCACCATCTTCAGAGACAGAAGAGTTAAAGCAACGAAAATCATTATACAAACCTTTCTTTTTCAAAGTATTAGGACAAACAAAATTCTCATATTGAGAATCCATCATGGCTACAACCAGAATCTTCTCTTAGTGATGTCAAGAGGAGGCTCTGATACCAATTGAAAGAACGTGATACCATGGATTCTCAATATGCGTCAGTGTGAGTACCAATGTTGCAGTGATTGTTGCAACAATGGCTGTCACAATGAAAAACAGTAAATAATGTCAATAACAATAGCAGCGGAAGATTTGTAGTCAGACTCAATTTCAAACAGAACTAAGTAAGCAAATATTAACCAAAAACAATCTACAAGTTTGATACTTGTAGATCAAGCCTCAAGGCCACACAAATTTTACTAAAACAATAATGTTTTACAACTAACAACTAACAACAAAATCCTCACAAGATATAGTATCTTGTGAGAATCAAAAATCCCACATAAAACACTAAACCAAACGTGGGAAGAAAGAACAAATACAGCTTCCTAACAGCAGAAGTCAGGAAGAACAAAGATCAATTCTTCAGGATTCAAAGATGCTGTCAAGGTTGCATTATCAGAAGCTTCAAACAGCAGCTATGCAACTGGAAGACCTGCTCACGAATTACAGCTAGAATGCTCTCAGTATATAGCTATTTCTCTTCTCTCTTAAGCTCTGTATAATTATCATTTTCTCGCTCAAGCTCCATCACTTTATGCCGAAAAATCCGGCCTTCAATATATATACACAAACCTACAAAGCCACGACAAGAGAGAAACATTCCTACTAGGAAAGAGATTAGCTATAAAACTGCAAGATATCTTTCCTAACAAAACTATGATACATGGAATAACTAAAATATTTGCAGAGATTTAGTTACCAAGAATATATTGATCAAATCTTTTGAAAGATTTGAAAGATTTTCCTATCAAAAAAAAAAACAAACAAACAAACTAATCTACCAAAAGTATTCTAAACAAAAATCTAACACCTAAATAACAATTGACTAAAATAAAATCCTTCTTTGACCAAGAAAGGTGTAAACAAGATAAAATAGGCTTTGCCTATTTTACCCTTACAATTTGGATAAACAAAGTAGGCAAAGAAAAACTTGTTAACTAAATTGCTTATAAAATCATATAGACCAGAGTACATTGTCACGCTCCGAGAAGATACATCAAAGATATAGGGTCTAGGATCCTTCGGGAGAACTTTTTAGAAGGGGCTGAAAAGTAAGGGAAATTTTTAGAAGGGGTTGGAACGTAGAAGAACTTTCTAGAAGGGGTTGGAAAGTAGGGGAACTTTTCTGAATACTCTGAATGTATAGAGATATCTAAAACATATTAGAAAGGAAGATATCTACAATATTGTAAAGATCTAGGGTCTTCCATCCACTTGTATAAATAGGAGTGAAAACCTCATTTGTAATTATCCAAATTTGAGTGAATTAAAGGCATATTTGCAAAACTCTCTTAAGCTCTTTACTTACTATTGCCAAAACAATTAGCTCAAGCTAACTTAGCGAGATTGCGAGGGGCAATAAGACGCTAAGGTTGTACAGTACTCTTGAGGGAACAATTTTGTGACAAGTGGTATCAGAGTGAAGTCGATACATGGTTGGGACGAGATGGCTCCGTCGAAGGATTGGCTAGGTATCATCGACAAGGCCATCGTAGATTTGCGAGAAGAACTATTAGGCTTGTTCGAGGCAATGGTTGCCGAGATGGAACGCAAGCTCAACTTGGTATGTAAAGTCTTGAAGGAAGACGAGGAAGGAATGACTGTCGTCGATAGGCTTGCAAATCTAGAAGGCAAACTCGACGACATGATTACAAGGCATGGCGACTTGATCTTAGACAAGATCAAGGTCGCGATTGGGTGCAAGGTTGAACGACGATGAGACCTCGCAATGTAAGTGGTTGAGTTGAAGACAAAATTGGCAGCTTTTCGAAGAGATTTGATAAGGATGGCCAACATGGGTGGAGTAGAGTAGCCATACCAAGAAAGAAGAAGGTTCCTGAGCCGAAGACATATGATGGGGCAAGGGATGGACGAGTGATTGACAACCTCATTTGGCACATGGAGCGTTACTTTGCAGGTTTGGACATCGTCGAGGAGGATGAGCGGGTTGAGACAGATGTGACATACCTCACGAACACAACAACATTATGGTGGAGAAGATGTTACACCGATCGTAGAGAGCACGATGTAAAGACGTGGGATGACTTCAAAAGGAAACTCAAACGGTAGTTCTACCCTGAGAGTGTAGAGGACTTAGCCATGATAAATTTAAGATGGCTAAGGAAAAAGAGGAACATCAGGGAGTATGTTAATAAGTATTCCACATTGATGCTAGAGGTCCCCGAGATGCCGGAGAGGCAGAAGTTATGCTTCTTTGTGGATGGGCTGCAGGCATAGGTAGCAACAGAGCTCCGTAGACGCGAGCCAAGAGATTTGACAACGACTATAACAATGTTGAGAGGTTGGAATATTTTCATTTAAAAAAAAATCCAAAGTCACCAAGGAGGGATCGTGTGATCGGTGGAGGAGACCGCAAGCATCGAATTGGGTTGCCAAGGGTGATCGATGATGAGCGTAGCTTTGACGATCGAAGCTATCGTAGTCGAGACAAAGGCAAAGATCATGGGAGATCATTAAGCCAAACAAGGGAAATGATAAGTTGATGCCTCGAAGAAGTGCTTCCTATGCGATGGAGATCACATTGTGCAGTATTGTCCACATAAAAAGAACTGAGTGCCATGGTCAAGGGTAGTGGCAAAGGGAAGGCCGACGCATCCGACAGCGAAGGAGAGCAAAGCATGAGTGCATTGCAGATGCTGGGCGTGATGGTCGAGCGTGATGCAAAGGAGTCTAAGAAGGGCCAAGGAAAGAAGGTCAAAAACAAAGGCATCTGATATGCCAATGTTGAAATTTTGGGAATTTGGTACAAGACATGGTGGACACGGGCACAACGCACAACTTTGTGACACCCGGGTTTGTGTGACAACTAGGTCTTAAACCAACCAAGGATGAGGGTTGGGTAAAGGTTGTTAACTCGGAGGAGAGGCAAGTCCAAGACGTGGTCAATGGGCGGATGGAAAGGCAAGGCGGACATCACCGTCATCGAGAAGGATGATCACAAGGTGATACTTGGCATAGACTTTATGGACAAGTGCAACGCTGCACCTATGCCCTATCTTGGTGTGATGATGATGCTCGGTGGAGATGGGCACACTTCATGCATGATACCATTGGTATCGAAGAGAGAAGGCACAAGCAAGACAAAGGTGCTTGGTGCCAATGAGTTTGTAAACGAGTCAAAGCTCAAACCTGGGGAGAAGACTGTTGGGTCAAGGACATATGTCGAGGTGGTAAAGAGGCTTCAAGAGTAGCAAGCTAGGCGTGAGCTGTAGCCGTGACGAGGGCGTCACGAACTTAAGTGGGGGAGAATGTCATGTCCCACACCTAGAATTTTCTGGAGTATTACGGAATCCTCCGGAGTCCTCTAGTATGTCCTAGAGTACTCCTGAATGTTGTGGAAGTTACTAGAGTTTCCGGAGTCCTCTAATTTGTTATAGAGTACTCTGGAATTTCCTTAAAGTTACTCGAGTATTCTGGAGTCCTCTAATTTGTCCTAGAGTACTCTGAAATATTCTAAAAGTCTTTAGTATATAGTGAGTACAGTAGAGTATTATAGAATATATTACAATGCTACGAAATAATAGGAATATCCTAGACTTGTATAGAATATTTTAGAAGCCTATAGAATTGATGGGTGGTAGCTTATAAATAAGTGATGTCTCATTTGTAATAAGATAACTTAGGAAAGCTAAATAAACATTTGTTTTTTGCTTTAAGCCTCCTTAAGTGTTCTCTTCTTTCTAACTTAGTGTTTTCAAATAGATATAAATTCTAGCGGATGGAATTTATCACATAACTTGGGATTGACACTTAGGAATAGTTGGTAAGCAATAATGGAGTAAGACTGACTAAAACTAATAAAATTGTGTTAATGCCGCAAAGACCGCAAAGATTGAGCATGGGGTAAAAACTCTAAATCTGTAACAACATGCTCCAACTATTCTTAAATAATTAAAGTTGCATACAACATACTGAATCCGAAGCTCATCCGCACTTGAATTTCGTCAGATAAAAAAGTTAAGTGCAAATGCTCCCTTCTTCCAAAAGAAAATAAAAAATCGCATACGATAAGTTACACTTACTAATATTCTATTATTATTTTTATATATGTTTCTATAAATTGCATATGGTTTAGTCAGTCGTGTACGCTAAAAGCCTAAAACCTCAGTCTTTGGATTTTTCGATTGAGCCTTAATGTTTATATTATTATTATTATTATTATTATTATTATTATTATTATTATTATTATTATTATAGAAAAGTCTTCTTATTTCATTTAAGGGTATGTTTGGATATCTTAATTTTATAGTTTGGAATTGGAATTGTGGCCTCCAAAATCAATTCGATTGTTTGAGAACATAACTAAAATTTAGAATTAGGATTGTATTGGAATTATAAATCACTCAATTCTATAAAACTAATTTCATCATAAATCGTGATAATTTAAATTATAAATTTTAATCAATTATTAAATAGTAACAAATCACATTTTTTTACCATCATTAAAACATTTCAACTACCACTTGTGCCACCTCCCGCCACCGCCAACACCTCCGACCACCCTCGTCACCGCCTCCGGTTGCCGCCACCTCCAGCCACCATCATCGCCGCTAACACATTATCAAAACAATGGAAATGTTATGATTTTGAAAACAAATTCTAAGTTATTTAAATTATATAGAATTTAAATATTTATTGAATTTAAAATTAATGTATCCAAACAGACGTTTATAAGAATAAATCTTTCTATTCATAATATTTTTAAAGCATCTCCAATGTTAAATTTTCCCACACATCTTCTTAGTCGGGTCTCATTGTCACCTACACGCTTTTCTCTTCTTATCCACTTAAGAATATATCTTCTCATTGTATAATTTTCTTACACACAAAAAATAAATAATAATTAACCCCCCTCCCCAAACGGGTCACACACAAATGGCTAAAAAGATTCTTTTTTTCTTCTTTACAAAGAAGAAAAATCTTTTTTCTCCTACATGACTTGCTAAGAAGGAATCTCTCATTGTTCACTTTTCTCTTCTTAATAAGAAGAGCTAGCCCTAAGAAGAACCCCATTTTTAAACAATGGATATGTTCTTACACATCTTCTTAGTTGTGTCTCACTGTCACTTCATTAACTTTACACTTCAATCTTATTTTCATACATTTCAAACAAATAAATTTATTTAATATATTTCATATTTAAATATTTTGTATAAATAAATTTATTTATAAATAAAAAATTAATTAATTTATAAATAATAAATTACTCATAAATTTCAAAAAAGGTTTTAAAAAAATAAAAAAAGACATGAAAAACTCACAAAACATGCAAAAGTAGAATTCAAAAAAGCTTATTCAAAGCTCTAAGAGAATCCTTAATGCAAATCTTCTTAACACATCTTCTTAATTGGGTCTCACTACCACCTATCCACTTTTCTCTTCGTATTCCATTCAAAAATATATCTTCTCATTCATAATCTTCTTAACACATCTTCTTAGCTGGATCACATTGTCACCTCATTAACTTTACACTTCAATCTTATTTTCATACTTCTCAAACAAATAAGTTTATTTAATTTTGTTTAATATATTTCATATTTAAATATTCTGTATAAATAAACTAATTTATAAATAAAGACATTAATTATTTTATAAATAATAAATTACTCATAAATTATTTAATTCAATTAATAAATTGTCTATAAACCACATATTATACATAACTCGTAAAATAACATAAATAAAAAATTACATACGTTAAAATTGAAACAAATACATAATGATAAAGTTACATAAAACATAAATATTTAAAAATTACTTAAAAATAATTCAATAATTAGAATTACATAAAAATGTAAATAATTAAACTCTATCACTAGTTGTCACCGTAACGGCGCGATATATGCTCAACTAAGTTGGATCGAAGTTCATGAGGTGTGCTTCTATCACATACATCTGAATTTCACTGCAGATATTCTTGAAATGCTTGTGTTGACCCATGGTTCACTTGTCGAGAGTTATATACAATATCATCAACCCAATTCGTAACGTGATCACCCTCAGCCTCCACAATCATGTTGTGTAGAATAATGCATATGAGCATTATTTCTTTCAAACTATCTCTATACCAATACATGCGAGAACCTTTGATAATTATCCATCTTGATTGGAGCACTTCAAATGCTCGTTCGACATCTTTTCTTGCAACCTCTTGCATCTCTTTAAATTTCTCTAGCTTAGCATCCGACGGGCACGAAAACTATTCACAAAAGTAGCCAAATCCAGATAAATTCCATCTATTTGGTACTCCCTCCATCCCATATAAATATTCCTAGTGAGTAAAACACACGGATTAAGAAATGTAATTAATGATAGGATGTAAAATATGTTGTGACAATAATACCCATCACACACCTTCTCTCTCTCATTAATTATACACATATTACACACTCTCTCTCTATAATGTGTAATAATTATAGTATTAAATGAAGGGATATATTAGGAAGATTGATAGAAAATTTGTACATCAAAAGTCATTAGGAACATTAGTTGGGACATCCCAAAATAGAAAGTAGGAATATTTATCTGGGACGGAGGGAGTAGTATTTTTTTGTATACTGTAAAGTTGTCAAATATGGCAAAAGCCCGCGGGGATGCCCGCCCCGCCACCTATTAGGGGAGGATTGGACTGGTGCATTCAATATCCGTTAGGATGCGAGCTTCAGTGCTTGAAGCCACCGCGCCACCCGCTGCCGGGTTGCGGCGGCTTTCACGGGTTGGGCGGGCATGTTCCCGCATATTATGGACTTGTATAGTTGTATTGTTAATTTGTTATTTGTTAATACTTATAACTTATAACTTATAAGCGGTCTAGGCCCAATGACTGTTGAGGTGGCCGTAAGTAAGCCCGTAACGTTAACGTACTCTCTCAAGTCTCAAGGCCAAGGGTTAGGTTTAGGTTAGAATTAGACAGACTCACTCAGCCACAATCCCCATGTCCCCTTAAATTTTATCCTCTCTTTTCTTTGCCCCCCACTCTAAAATCAATTAGAATCTATTTGGGTTTACCCTAAATTTGGTTTTGCTTAGCAAGAATTACTGTTTTTTTCTACCAGATCGAATATAGGTCATGAATTGATGTCTCCGCCAATCCATCTCCGGCCCGTTGACACCAGTGGCAAGCGCCATCTATCGACTTCACTTGCACTGGTTTCGATTTCCTCTAATCGGATGAGGAACTTTTCGGTACTATTTGAGGCATAATTTGTGGAAACCTTTTCTGCTTCAAGCGCTTTCTAAAATCGATGTCTATAATTCACTCTCTCTCTCTCACTGTCTCTCTCAAATCTCATCTTTGTTCGGTGTTCACCTTCAAAGGCGAGACACGGGAGGAAGCGTGATGTATGCCATCGGAATGATCTGATCAGATTATGTTTTGTTTGATTGTTTCACAGTTTGATACTTTGATTGTTTCACAGTTTCTACTATGTTATATTTATGTTTTGGTATATTGGTATAGTTTGTAATAAATAATAATGTATCAGTATTCAGTAATTCAAATTTTTGGTTTAGTAATGTATCAGTATTCAGTAATACAATAAAAACATTGAAATTGTTCTTTAGCTAGTT
>CM028380.1:1112483-1170384 GCA_013146195.2 Codonopsis lanceolata
GAGATCCATATGCGAAGTTGAAGAGGTCAGTCGTTGACATGACAGACTTTCTTTGAAGGAAGACCAGAAAGTTTTTCCTAATTGGCAAGCTTTTGCAACTTCGTCATGGTCGGCAGACACCGTAGGTACACCTTTGACAAGCCTATCTTTGGAGAGCTTGGAGAGGTACTTGAAGTTGAGGTGACTGAGACACTTGTGCCAAAGCCAACTGTTGTCACGAATGTTGTTAGCAACTAGACAAAGGTTGGAGGAGAATTGGCAGATGAGTAGATTTAAGTCCATGACATAGACATTTCCTAGTCTATTGCCGGTCAGTAGTGTTGAGTAGGATTCACGATATTTGATGAGACATTGGTTGGAGGAGAATTGGCAGATGAGTCCTTTGTCGCACTGGGATATGCTCAAAAGATTATGCTTTAAGTCGATTCACTGTAGAAACTTTGTTGACGAGACTTCCTCAGTGATTGAGCCATACCCAATTGTTTTCCCTCTTGCATTGTCACCGAATATCACCATAGGACCTTTGGCTTCAGTTATATCTGAGAATAGACTTCTATTCCCTGTCATGTGTCTTAAACAGCCACTATCCAGGTACCAGATATCCTTATCTTCTGAATTTATAGCCTTGAAGCAGACCTGAAAAAGATCAAAGAAACAAGGTCCCCTTTCTTTTCTTTTGGGTCCTGAGTATTATCAACCTTTTGGAACCCGTATCTGCTTAACCTTGAGAGAACTGGGTCTCTTAGATTTTGGTGTGAACCTTAGCAGGCATTCTGGAGCCAGATGGCCTAAACAATTGCAAGAATGACAAAGATGAAAGTTCCATGGAGGACTGTGATCACTTTAGTCAGAGTGCTTGTGACTTTCCTTGTTCTTAATATAGCGCCTTGGGTTCAGCTAGCTTGTTGACGGTAGACTTAATTGGTTTCTGTTGAACCTTCCTTGTTTTGTTACCAGCAGACTTAGCCTTGACTGGTCTGTTGTTAACCCTTTTAGGAGGATTTGGTAGAATACCTTTAAGTTTATTGTCAAACTAGTGTAGGTGCCTTAGCCGTTTCATAGACAAACTTGACAGGTACCAGCAGAGATTTCTTAGGTCTACCACCAGCAGACTTTGCCTTGGCAGAGCTGTTATCGGTAGACTTTGTTTTCTCTACCGTTCCTTTCTCAAGCTTCTCATTAGAAGCAATTTCTTTGGCTTTCCCTTTCTGAGCCTTGGGATAAACGTATGGTACACTTGTATAACCAAGTCCTTATTTACCCTTGTTTCCGAACGTCTGTTTGGAGAAGGAGATGTCATCAGTAGTCTCGGAGGTTTCACCTTTCTCCGTGACAGAAGAGTATGCCGAACTGAGCTCATCATTATAGCCTAAGCCAGATTTATCTCCATTAGGCTTTTGGCTTGAAAGGATTCCTTCAAACGTTTCCTTGGAATTGTTCCAGGAGTCAATTGCCTTTTGCAAGGCAATCTTCTCCAGGTCAAGTCCTTTGATGTGCTCAATGAGACATTCGAATTTGTCACAAAGGAATTTGTTTTCTCCTTTAAGCTTGATACTTTTCTGTTGACAGCTATTGAGAGTTTGAATCTCAGCTGCAAGCAGAGATTTCTCAGCAACAAGCTTCTCACAGTTCTTAGCGAGTTTTACATAGGCTACTCTAAAGGAATTGAACTCTTCAAGCATTTCTTGATTATCTTTGAGAAGTTCTTCCTTACTGAAGTTCTCACAGTTGATCTCACTTTTGTCGAAAGGACTAGGTGAGGCTTCGACTTCATGTTCAGACTCATAGGTAAGGCCTGAATCATGAGCTATTAAGCATATGTTAGTTTGATCACAATCGTCCTCTTCCTCTTCTGAGTTAGTCTCAAACCATGTACCAACCTGTTTTTCTTCTATGTCTTCAGCCAGCATACCTTTATGTTTTTGAAATTTCTTATATGGAGGTTTTCGGTATGCTTCAAATTTTGGCTTTGGACATTTAGAGGCGAAGTGACCAGGTTGTCTACAATTATAACACACAAGCTCTTTGTTAGATGAGCTTTCAGCAGTTTTTTTCTAAAAGGCTGCTGGTGTGTGTCCTTCCTTCCATATTTTGCAAACGTTTTGAAACGTTTTACGAACATATCAAATTGTTCGTCTGAAAGAAAATAATTTTCATTTGAGGAAGTGGAAGGTTTGTTTTCAACTTTGGTTTCTTCTTATACCATGGCATGCAAGGACACAGTTCTGAACAGTTTGTCCTGCTCTAGAGCTTGATTCACTTCAAGCTCATAAACCTTTAAACTTGCGTAAAGACTACAGAGAGTCATTTCGTTTAAGTTTTTAGATTCTTTCATGGCAGTGGTCTTAACATGCCACAGACTACCTAGAGAGCCTATAAATCTCATATTTATTTCCTTCTTGTCATAGATTTTACCAAGAGAAAAACAACTATTAATTACCTCACTGAAGCGATCGTATGCTTGTCTCAAGGTCTCCTTGGGATCCTTCTTGAAGGAATCAAACTGCTGGATGAAGGTGTATTTTCTGTTGTCTCTTGTGTCTTGGTCTCCTTCCAAGTATTCGACAAGAGCTTCCCATATTTCTTTCGCAGTGGTACACCAGGTCCTTGTTGATAAGTTCTGGTGTCTAGATAGCTAGTTATGATGTTGATGGCTTTCCTATCTAGCTCTACTAGTTTTCTGTCGTCCTCTGTCCATTCTGATTCTTCTTTGGGTACCTCAGCAGGATTTCCAGTGATGGATGCCAGTAGATTTGCCTTCATGGGTACATGGCGTCCTGCTAGTACGCACTTCCATAACCTGTTGTCAATAGAATTCATAAAATGCATTACCCTATCCTTCCAAACATCGAAATGACTTTCGTCCAATATTGGGACGTGGTTCATATTTGATGTAGGCAGCATGTAGTGTGTTTGTACCATTGGATCGTGACTCTCAAGAGTTTAATCTTGGAAAAAACTAGTTTTCGAAGAGTTCAAGCTCTAATACCAATTGTTAGTCCCAAAGGGCACAATATTAAACTAGAAGGGGGGTTGAATAGCTTATTAGACACTTAAAAACTTTTCGTATAAGTTCCTAAAACAAGCACTTGCAATCTATTGAAGAGATTGAAGTAGCGGAAGTCTTGTAAGGAATACAGTTTAGGTCTGCCGGTGAAGCACTACCGGTAAACTTGATTGAATAATCAAGTTTGATGTAAGAAGTGATAAGTAAATAGAAATGTAATGGTTTAAAGCAGTAACAAAAGAACACAAGTATTTTGAGATGGTTCACACTATAAAGAGTGTTATGTCCACCACCAAGGCAGTCAACCTTGGATTTAAATGTGCACTATATTTTTCACTAGTTTTATTACAAAGAGTTCCAATAGATCGTGTACAAAATATTTGACTTGTGTTTGGGGGTTTGGGAATTGAGTATCTGGAAAAACAGAATATTCAATTGTGCAGAAAAATAGTTAAAGAACAACAATAAGAAGTAATGATAAGGTGTTGATGCAGATATTCTTGATTGTTGTCGAGGACTTCTTGATCAGTTTATGATCTCTTGAATGCACTGAGTATATAGGACTTGAAGTTGTTGGAGAATTTCAGAGCATTGTTTTCTTCAGTCTTTAATGGCAGTATTTATAGTTGGTGCATTCTTGAGATCCGTTGGAGAAGACAAAGTGTAACAGCTCTATTAGGTTGAATGCATTAAATGCACGAATAACGAGGAGTCGTAGGTAATCATGTCAATTTTACTGTTCATAAATGTGACGACTTACACTTTGTTAAAACGTCGTCGGTTAAGGCTTGTTTTATGCATGTCCTCACAACGTGTCGGCAGGGGAATGGTTAAGTAGGATCCGCGTGTTTCTAGTTGGGTCGATCCGGTGTCCTCGGGTTTGTATAAAAGGCTAAACCTCCGCCTTCTTCCTTACGTTTTTTTCATTTATGAGTTTTTCCCTCTCAATTTGTGAGTTCAGTGAAGGCGAAAAAACCCATTCTGCTATTCCTTCCATTCTGCTACTTTCAACCGTTAGTTAACTTGCATTTCTAGTCTTCTATGTTCATATTCTTCATCTCTTTCTTTTGACGTTAATATCTTGCGTTTTGGGCCAGATTTATGGCAGTTCCTGGGTTTAGCAATTTCTCGGTGACTCAGCTGTTATTCCGGTTATCCCTGCTCTAACTCCGGTGAGCTTTCCTTTTTCAGATCCTTGCTGACTTCGTTGTTCCTTCCTCGCAGGTATTAGCCCTCTTTTGCTCGTTAATTTTTGATTTTTTAGTTAGGGTTTTAGATCTTATGAGCTCTGTTCCCGCCTTTACCCCTAGTGAGACCTCCTCTTCTTCCTCGCCTAGCCTTTCTAATTCTTTGAGGCCGAGCATGAGAACCAAGCCCGTAAGTCCGGACCCCGTGTATGCTCGGTCACAGAGGGTAAGAGAGTGTATTCGCAGACTGATGGAGCATGGTCCATTATTTTGCCAAGTCGAGCGATGCCTCTTTTGATTGGAGGAGGGTATAACATGGAGGGCTTACCCCCCCCCCCTCGCTGACAAGGAGTATTTAGCCGAGGATATCCTGGCAGGTTCGCCCATGTTGGTCTGTAAAGACAAGAAGAGGGCCCTTCAGTATTTATTCAATCAGTACTACAGGAAGATCGTTGCTCAGGAAGTAGTGGAAGCGAACTAAGCTTTAGCCAATGAGAAGTGAGGGGAGACTTCTACAGCTGCTGCCCGAGTTGAGGAGGGCTCAGGTGGGGTCGAGGATGCCCCACCTGCTCGTAGAGTATTGAGGGAGTGGGAAAAAAATGTATGGCCGAGTGATGTGGTGGACTAGAATGAAAAGTATAATCACAACCATAAGAGATTCCGAGGATCTGCTCCCCATAACTCGCTCGGTATGGACGAGCTTAGGGCCCAATGTGATAAGGTTGGATTCTACATCTCCTTTTTTGAGGTAGGTCTTCGGTTGCCTCTCGACCCTTTGATTTGCGAACTTTTGGAAGAAGCTGGTGCCCACCCTCTTGACCTATCCCTCAACCTAGTTAGGTATCTGATCTCATTTGCGGCCTGTGTTCGGGTACTCGGGTTCGAGCCTACATTGCCGTTGTTTAAAACTTATTTTTCGGTGACCAAGTCTCTGAACCGGCTTCAGTGCAAGCATCATAATCGGGGAATCAATTTGTTCGCCAAGCCTCCGGGGAAAACGAGGCACTAGGACGAGAAGGTTTTATTGGTCGAGAGTCGATATGGGTGGAACTTCCTGGTACCTCGGCTTTCTGCTGCTGAGATCAAGTCATTTCCTTCGACTGGGACTTTGGACGATTATGAGGAGTCTGCTCGAACGGCCATCGAAAATTTCCTTGGAGTCCGAGGGACTGGCCCTGCCCGGGTGTTTTGCTGGAGCTCGATTACCGAGGATGAAACTTTGCTGAGGATGGTCGGCATGTCAACCAAGATAATAGAAGAGTTGAATCTTCGGTGCGAGGTCCCAGAGTATATTCAATACCCCGGGTGGTCGATGCACGAGGGGAATAAATTTAAGATGGACTGTCCTCGATGCAAGGATAACATATTTAATCTTGAAGGCTGTGAAAGTATTCATCGTTTTGCATTTGTTTTTACTTGTTCTCTTTTTTGTTAACCTTTTGCTTACTCTGACTTATTTTTCTCTGTTGTTTCAGATATAATCGCAGATATAGACGAGTTGTCGGGCAAGAAGGCCAGGCAAACCCAAGGGGTAGCCCGTCGAACAGTGCTGAGGGAGAAGGCCAGTCGAGCTGAGGAGAAAGCTGCTCGGGCCGAGCAAGCGAAGGTTTCGACTGAGAAAGAGGCTACTGAGTCCGTTGCGAAGATTGCCGACTTGAAGAGGCGAGTCGATGAGGTGAGGGCCTCAACTTTTGAATTTTTTAAGGGCTCCGAGGAATATAACAAGGAGGTCCTCCCTTACTATGAACGAGGAGTTTGCCACATGCTTTGAGTACCTGCTGCCTCGAGTCTGACCCTTGGGACCATCATAGAATGGGGCAGAAAGAATTTTGTTGGGGATGCTGCTTGGGAAGGTCACGAGATGATTCTTTTCGATGAGGATGAGCTGAAGATGCTTCATGCCAAGGATGCTCGGCTTGGATTTGAGGAATGGGTGCCCCTAACTCCTTGGTCTCTGGACGTCCTTTCTTTGATCAATGCCGTTGAGCGGGGTGACGAGGTGGAGTTTGACGCTGAGCTGAAGTTAAGACAATTCATGGGCGAGCAATCCAATCGCGATGAATTCGATAATGAGTCAATTGCTGCCGAGCAACGAGGTCTACCCTCCCCAGCTCGCGACGCCGAAGTGGTTGATGAGCCAGAGTTATAGTTTTTCTCGCTGCGTCGAGCTTGATTGGGCGTCTGTGCCTGTTTGTTTTAAACAATTTTATTTTTGATACTTGGAAATGTATTCAACAATTTGGTTGTTACATTTTGGTCGCTTTATTTCGGTTTTAATCATATCCATCGATGAATGTTTTGTCAATTTCAGTTTTGTCTTTATTTTTTGTTTATAGTTTTCTTCGCGTACCGGGGATAAACTTAAGAATGAGCACAACTCTTTCATTATGACCTTCCTCGCGTGCCGAAGATTAGGTTTATGTCCCACCTCCATACGAGAATGGGAATGAGCACTTGGCTCATATCTATTTCTTTGATGGCCTTCCTCGTGTACCGAGGATGAGGTCTTTCTCCCACCTCCGTACGAGGGGAATGAGCACTTGGCTCATTTCTTTATTTGTAACCTTCCTCGCATACCGAGGATAGGTTGTAGTCCCACCTCCGTACGTGGATAGGAATGAGCACTTGGATCATTTCTTTATTTGTAACCTTCCTCGCGTACCGAGGATAGGCTATAGTCCCACCTCCGTATGAGGATGGGAATGAGCACTTGGCTCATTTCTTTATTTGTAACCTTCCTCGCGTGCCGTGGATTGGGTGTAGTCCCACCTCCGTACGAGGATGGGCATGATTTGAGAGCGAACACATTTGCTTTGTAGAAACGCGTAATTTTATTCAATACTTCGAACTTTGCTCAGAGGTTACATCAATGATAGTAGTTCTCTAAGTGATCAGCATGCCAAGGGTTCTTGAAAGGTGTGCCATCGAGCTCTGTCAATCTGTAGGTTCCTTCTTTCACAATGCTGGCTACTCTGAAAGGACCCTCCCAGTTGGGTGATAACTTGTTCCTTCCTATCTTCCTACCAGTTGCCTCAATCTTTCTTAGGACCAAATCACCGACTAAGAAAGTTCTTGGTTTTACTTTCGTATCGTGATGGATCTTAGTAAGTTTTTTGTAGTTGATCATTCTGAGGCGAGCTTCCAAACGTTTTTTTTTTTTTTGAGGTTTTCCAAGTCGAGCTGTCTGGACAAGTTGTTCTGTTCTTGATCGAAGAAGGCGACTCGGTCTGTTGGAAGAGCTAATTCAACTGGTGCCATTACTTCCGACCCATAGGTAAGTGCAAACGGGGTATCACCAGTGGATCCTCGAACTGAAGTTCTAATTCCCCATAGGACGATTGGGAACTGCTCTAGCCAACTTCCTTTTTTGTCATCTAAATTTCTCTTCAAGACATGCATAATCTTCTTGTTTCCTGCCTCTGCTTGACCATTGCCTTGTGAGTGAGCTACCGAGGACATTCGGTGTTTTACATTCAATATTTCGCAGCTCGCTGTAAACTTCTTTGAAAACTGAGTGCCATGGTCGAAGCTTGATCATCAGGAAGTGCGAAAGCGACAAAAGATGCAAGCAGTATACGAGCTTTATTGCTTGATCCTCGGTTATGCTGGCGAGTGGCTTTGCTTCTATCCATTTGGTGAAATAGTCCACCGCGACGATTACATACTCGCATCCATGCTTAGCTTTGGGGAATGGTCCAATGAGGTCAATTCCCCACATGTCAAAAGGCCACGCAGTGACCACCGGTGTCTACGGGATCGAGGGGAGTCGTGGAATGTTTGCATATCTCTGGCACTTGTCGCATTTTCTCACGTACTCCGCTACGTCCCTTCTCATACTCGGTCAATAGTACCCATGAAAATTCATCTTGTCCGATAGAGTCCTCGGACCTGGGTGTCCTCCACACTCACCTTCATGTACCTCGGCCAACAGATCATTCACTATCTCTGGTCGTATGCATCGAAGGAGAGGCTTTGTATTGGATCGTTTGTATTGCATGCCTCCTATAACCGAGTATCTGCATGCTTGGTTCCTAACTATTTGTGCTTCGCTTTTTCCTTCCGGAAAGGTGCCCTGCTCGAGATAGTCCTTTATGTCATCGATCCAACACCTTGTAGCCTTTGTAACTACCATAATCTCCTCCTGATCGATGGCTGGATTTTTGAGAAACATAAGTTCAACATTAGGAGGCACTTCCTCAACTTCCGAGGATGCGATTTTGGAGAGGTAATCTGCTCGGGAATTACCCTCTCTGAGGATTTCTTCAGCTCCCAGTATTTAAATTGTGTCAACAATTTTTGAATCAATTGTTGATATTTGGCCAACACCGGGTGATTTGCTTCATACTTGCCCAGTACTTGTTTAACCACCAATTGGGAATCACTATAAATCATAATGTCCTCGGCCCCTAAGCTCAGTGCGAGCTCGATTCCGGAGACCAAAGCTTCATACTCGGCCTGCTTCTTCGAAGTCTTGAATTGAAATCTTAAGGACATATTCAGCTCTCCTGCTTCCGGGATGATCAATGAGAGACCTGCCCCTTCTTTCTGTACCCGCAGATCCATCTGTAAATAAGACCCAACATTGAGGGGGCCTGATCCTTGTTTTCTCGTTTGTTACAGTCGCTTTTGTAGTCACAGGGGTGACCTCTTCACCGATACGTTCTTGATCGGCCCTCTCCTTTGTAAATGAAGTTTCAGCGATGAAGTCGACCAGAACCTGTGCTCAGATTGTCTTCCTGGGCTCGTAGTCGATGTCATAGCCTGAAAGCTCGACCGACCACTTCAACATTCTGCCCGCCATGTCTGGTTTGTGCAGAATTTTTCTTAGAGGAAAATTGGTGTATACCACAATCGAGTGTGCCTGGAAATAAGCCTTTAGTTTCCGAGCACCAATGACTAGGGCAAGGACCAATTTTTCAACCTCGAAATATCTCCCTTCAACATCCGTCAGTGCATGAGAAACATAGTAAATTGGCTTTTGAATTTTCTCTTCTTCTCTTATTAAAACTGCATCAACTACTGAGTCTGATGCTGCCAAATATAGATATAACTTTTCTTCAGGTATTGGGATGCTAAGCAGTGGTGCTCGGCCAAGGTATTCTCTGAGTTCCTCAAAAGCTCGGGTACAGTCATTGGTACATTCAAACTTCTTTCCTCCCTTCAATGTTTTGAAGAAGGGCAAGCTTCTCTCTGTTGATTTAGCAATGAAACAACTGAGAGCCGTGATCCGATCATTGAGCTGTTGGACGTACTTGATCAAGGATGGAACGTCCATAGTTGTCAAAGCTTTTATCTTCTCCGGATTGGCTTCGATTTCTCTCTCATTGACCATGTAGCCGAGGAATTTCCCTGATGTTACTCTGAATGCACATTTGGCCGGGTTGAGCTTCATTTTGTTCTTTCTCAGATTTGAGAAAGTTTCCTGTAAGTCATTGGCATGATCGGAGTGTTTGGTTTTGATAACCATGTCATCAATGTAAGCTCTACATTTCTGCCCAGCTGGTCGCCGAACACCTTGTTCACCATTCTCTGGTAGGTAGCCCCCGCGTTCTTGAGGCCAAAAGACATCATTGTATAACAATATAACCTTAAGCCGCTCGGAATACTGTGTGTATCTGGTCGGCCAACCACATTTTGATTTGATGGTAGCCTGAATAAGCATCCACAAAACTAAGGATTTTGTGCCCATAAATGGAGTCCACAAGCTGATCGATCCTGGGTAGTGGGTACCAGTCTTTTGGGCAAGCTTTGTTGAGGTCGGTGAAGTCCACGCACATTCTCCATTTTCCGGTCACTTTCTTCACCATGACCACATTTGCAATCCAGGTGGCATATAAGACTTCTTTTATAATTTTAGCTTTCAGCAATTTTGACACTTCCTCTTTGATGGCTATCTGTTTTTCCCATGAAAAAATTCGTGCCTTTTGCTATATGGGAATGAAGTTTGGATCAATGCTTAACTGGTGCATAACGACGTTCTCGCTAATGCCCTACATGTCCTCGATCCTCCAGGCGAACACATCCAAGCTCTCTTTTAATAGCTTGATGATTGCTGCTCGCTCTTCCTAAGGAATCTCTCTTCCTACCTTGACCTTCTGCTCGGGAAAGTCGAGGTTAATCACGATTTCATCGAGGTCCTCGTTTGGCTTGATGGCTGGGTAGTGATCAACGTCTAACCTTTCGATTGTGATTACTTTCGTGGCGGCCTGGTCCCTTTTATTATGTTCGGTATTGGTTAAGGTGCCGATCATCTGGTCCTCGCTCCTTCTTTCTGGCGAGCTGGCGTTCCCAGCTTGCTTTCTACTTCCACCAAACGAGCTGGCATTCCCAACTCGCCTTAATTGCTATGCTGGTGCATGCTCGGGGAGTGATGAAATCAGTTCTTCCGTTTCTCGAAGCCTCTTGGTCGTTCTACTAATTTCAACCATTTTTCCTTCGGGCATGGTGATTGTCACCTTCTCTTTCCGCGTTTTTTCCCTGTAGATATACTCCAGGGTGCTCGCTAGATCATTCAAGACCATGCCTACCCCTTTTTCAGTAGGGTATTTTATTCGTTGGTAAGCCATAGACGGAACCATCTGGAACTTCGTTTGAGAAGGTGATCCCAATATGGCATTGTATGGGGGAACCAGTAGATCGAGTACCAAGAATTCGACCCTCCTGCATCGAGAGTCATGCTCTCTTCCCCCAAAGTCACCATGAGGATGATGGTTCCTTTTACCGCTACCTTATGACCGGTAAACCCTTCCAGCTGCACGCTGCTTGGCCTCAGATGGGCGTCTCTCAACTCCATCCCCTTGAAGCAGGAATAATACAAAATATCCCTTCCAGCCCTCGTGTCAACTAGTACTCGCTTTACCTCGCTATCGTGGATTCTTACAAGGATAGTGAAAGGTTGTTGGCGAGCAGTTTCGCTGGTAGCTACCTCTCTTGGCCAAAAGGTAATTCCTCCTGCTTCATCGGATAGTGGCATCATGTTGACCACATGCTTTAAATTGTAAATCATGTGCTTCAACTTAGTCCCACTTGGCGTTGCCTCCCTGATGGTATTGATCACATTCCTGGGGCCCCCATTATTTTGTCGGGGGTACTGATTTCTTTTTGGCTCTTTCTGCCTTCCCCCTTAATCGTTGTTTTTCTTCTCGAACCTTCGAAGCTCGCCCCTGTCGATCAACTTTTGAATAGCTTTCTTCAAGTTGATACATTCCTCGGTCGTATGACCGATGTCTTTGTGGAAAGCACACCGTTTGTTGGGGTTGCGGGGATACCGAGTTTCCTTCAGTGGCCACGGCCTGTCTATTTTGTCCTGATCAAACAGGACATTCATTATGTGCTCGCGACTGGTCGTGAGTGGAGTCCAGTCGACTTCATCCCACACGTTCTTTCCTCGATTATCCCCCTCTCTGTGACCTGATCCTCGCCCACCTTTATGCGAGTTATCATGAGCCCGATGCGTTCCATCGTGTTCTTTCTTTTTCCCTTCTTTCTTCTCATTTCCTTCCTTCTTTGCCTCCTCGGTGTTGATCACCCGAATAGCATGGGCATACATTTCTCCGACAGAGGTTTGGTCTCGCAGCATCATTTCTTGTCTCATCAGCCCCTGTTGCGGGCCGGAAATGAAGCACATTTTGATCAACTCCTCGGAGATGTACAATATTTGGTCAACCATGGACATGAATCTGTCCATGTACGTCTAGTTTGACTTATTTATCCGTTGTTGTATCCCACATAAGTCGTTCTGTTTCTTCGGCTGGAGCCCAGCCGAGGAGAATTGGGTGATAAACATTTGCCTGAATTCATCCCAACTTTCCACTGAATCTAGTGGTAGACCAGTGTACCACTTCAATGCCTTCCCTTTGAGGGTCCCTGCAAATATCTTTCCCCATACATCCTCGTCATCAGGAGCAACTGCGTTCATTTTGACCTCGAAGCTGGCCATGTGATCGACTGCATTAGTGAGGCCCTGAAACGGTTCAAGTGTAGGAATTTTCTTATTTTCTTATCGGGTAGTGGGGCCTTCCTCATCCATTCTTGGAATGGGCCATTTTTGGCTGGGGGCAGTATCATTGGTTTTCCTTTTTCCATGGCCTCAAGCCTGCCACGGAGGAATTTCACCTCTTGTTCCATGGCCAAGGATGGCTTATTGGTCGACTTTTAAACTTCGGTGGTCGCATTCGGACCACTCCTTAGGTGCCCTGTTCCTGATTGTTGGGAGTGAGTGCAATGCCCGCATGTTTTGTTCTTTACTACCTCGAGCCTTGGTCTAGACACTCCCTCCTCGCTCCTCTCCCGTGTTCGGCGAGGACGGTTGGACTCGTTCGAAAAAGTAAGCCGGCTATGGATGCAAGCTTTGGGAGTTTGTTTGCTCATCCTATCCCCTAGTCGAGACCTTACACTGGCTCGAGGTACGTCTTTTTCCTTTCCTTTGCCCTTTGAAGCAACCTTTTGAAGGACCTGGGCGGGCTCCTCTTTGGGTGTGGCATTGGTCGTTGCCTTCATCTTGTTCTGAAGCGCGAACATTTTAAGCTCGGCTTCTTGAATTCCTGTAAGGTAAAGTCTCTGGCGTTCCCAGAACTTTGCCTCTACCAAGAGTTCATCTTGCTCGGTGGCTTTGCTCTTTTCTATCCGAGAATGCTCCACTTGGCCGGTGGCACCTACTACGTTGTGAGCATCTTCCTGGTTGCCCTTTCCTCCCAACGTTTTTGAAGTAGCGGTGGCGAGGTCCATGTCAATCATTTTACTGGCGGGTAAGGAGGGTGGTATGTTCATTCCTAGCTGGTTTTGTTTCGTGAGAGTTTGTTTGTCTATTTCTATGGAGTTATGGCTTCGTTAAATATTTTTTTCCCAGCAACGGAAGGTCACTTGATCATACCACAAATATGGGGTGACTATGCTGGTAGTCCACGTAATGGACCGGAGCTGACGTGTCTTGGGTTGATGTTCACGGCGGTGTACGGGGGTACTCGTCGTACCAGAGTTGATAGGATATCTGGGCTTTGTGCTTGCTCTTGATCGTTGGTTACCTGAAAGGAGACTACCGTTAAGTCTTTGGGGTTTTCAGCTACATCCCTCCAGTGTGAGAGTCGATGTCGAGGGAGTTTTATGCGTGCCAGAGCTAGGCGTTCCCTTAAGCTTCCGGTGGGTGTTTGGCAATAATCTTCTTTTGTGTATAATGTGTGCAAAAAGCTCTTGTAAGTCTTTTAGTGCAAAGTAAATCGTACCTTTTCTTCAAGAGAAAGGCTTGCCTTTATAGTAGTTTGGGTTTGAGATCATGATTGGAATGAGGGTCCCTGATGGTGGAAATTATCCCCTGGTCGATTTGCTGGCAGTTCGTGAGTGGTTGACAGATAGTGTGTGATGTGCAAATTGTAGGCGGTTGATGAGCCGCTAAGATATAATGGCTTGCATGGCTTGCTCGCCTCTTGTGGAGATGACATCTGGAGGCTATGTACAGGTTATAGGTCAGGCCTGTTGCTGCCATGGAAGGTTGGTCTGCCAAGCATGACTTTGATCTTCGTCGTGATGGGTGGTCGGGCATAATCCTCGGAATGATCCTCGACCACTATGGAGGATAATGGTCGGCCAGTTAATGGTCGTCTATCATGGTCGGCTCACTAATGGTCGTCGGCCTTGGTGGGGCCTGCCCAAGTCTAATTGGAATCCACGTGGTCGTTTCCACGTAGGAGGACCCAGGTCGGGTCCCTTCTGAGGGTGTACGACAGAGAGAGAATCAAGGAGTGGTAGTGTTGGAGTATGATGTTGTTCAGTGGACTGGTATGAGAGAGCAGAATGAGATGGAGATGGCTTCATACTTTGATGCCTCCTTTTTCTAACTATCTACTTAATGGTAATACTTTGGTTTTGTTTCTACCTTGTTTAGTAATTGATTGCTACTTTACCGAGTTTAGTGTTGTTGTTGTTGGAGAATTATAAGGAGAAAAAAAAAAGAGAAAAGTATTTAGAAAGAGAAGAGAACAGGGGAGGAAGAAGAATGGCGAACGAACTGAACAAGGGTACTGGGAGGAGTACTTATCCATTTTTAATTTATTTTTTCCCTATTACAAGTCACCCCCTACAATTAATATTATGAACAATTACTCATTTTCTTCTCCCTTAATTTTATCTTCATATTACGAAGTCATGCCCTGCGATTAATATTCTGAATAGTCAACCCTTATAAAACATCAATCTCTCAACTTTCACTTGAAACAATATATCTTTCAACTGTAATATTTTTTTTAAATCACATTTTCTATTTGGGTATTGTATCCTTCAGATATATTGGCATCGTGCCATAGGCACGAACATAAAAATCTAGTATATATATATAAGGGGGTGGCCCAGTGATAGACATAGGGCTATACAAAGTGTGAGGTCTTATATTCGATCTCTTCTCATATTTCCTTCGGAGGGAAAAAAAATTTAGTATATATATAAAGATGGATAATGCTAGGGCCACTCTCATTTTGCACCAAAATATGGATACTCTATGATATGACATACTCTCATTGGTTGGACATTTTGTGTGTCCCAACACTCCATCCAATAAGAGTGTGCCACATCACAGAGTACCCATATTTTGGTGTAAAATGAGAGTGGCCTAAAGATTATCATCAAGCTACAAAAGTTAGATTTCATATGATTTTATTAACTATATATTCTAAAGATTATTAAATTATAGTTTAAATTCTAATTGTTACTTGAATGTCCCTAAAGTTAAAATTGAGTTTTGTACTATGCTAATTTAGATTCGGAAAAACGTGGGTAGCGGTACATTGTGCTCAAGCTAACTTTTCGCACCATCGCTAAGGTAAGAGATTATGCATCACTTTGGTTATTTAAATTCATTATTCCAAATTATTAGGCTTCTGCTATTTATTTAGCATTCACCTTTTTTTTTTAAATGCGTACCGACTTTTGGTTGATATTTGAATTTGAATCTCGTCATATCCGTTTTGTTGTCGATCTACATTTTAAATCTCATTATGAATCTCACCAAATTGTTCAACTTGATGTGAACTCAATTATCATTTGAATAGTATTTTATTTTATAAATGAATCATTCTTTTTGAAAAACTCTGTTATGATCACTAAGATGATAACCCGACACTGGGTATAGAGTGACCAATTTGTATGTTAACACGACCCGACATTGGGTATAGAGTGACCATTTAGCCTTTTTGGGAACATAACACCATGGGAACTATGGTGGGGTAATTTAGATATATCATATAGCTATTAACCCTTTTGGGGTACCGATTGAATTTAGGCTCCTTTGAGCCACTTATTGATTGGGTCTAAAATGTCTGATTACGTGATCATAACGTCATCCTTAGAATTTGTTATTGTTTTGATTTGAACTTGTGAACTTAGTAATTGTTTCCCCGATAAATGAGTATTTGATATTATGGAATTCAAAAAAATAATTCCTTTTGATAATTTCATTTTTTTGACAGTATACATTGTTTGACTTTTTTTGGTCAACTCCTTAGAAACCGAAGGGGTTGAATATGAACTTACGAGGTTTTATTCGCTTACCTTTTTCCTACTCCTTTTCTTTTAGGACATAAGCAAGGAATCGAAAATTTAGTTCGGTTTGTGTGTGCTAAATTGAAGAGAATAATATTACGTTATGTTATGGACTACTATTTTATAATCATTAATTTGAATTCGGGAGTTTAATTTAGACATGTATTTTGAAATTATAATCAAATTATTAAGGATTTACATTTGAGTATTTGATCGGTTACATGGAAGATACATTTATTACGTTTTTGGGTTTAGTACAAATTTTGAAATACATGATTGGTGACATGGGCATGTTTGATTTAACTTATCTGGAAGTACTTATTACTTATGACTTACCATAAGTTGTTTTTAAAGCGTTTGATTTCACTTATGGTAAGATAAGTCATAAGTCATGTACAAGTCACTTAAAGCACATGTAAGGCCATAAGTTGTAAGCACTAAGCTTAGTGCTTAATTCTACTTTTCAAAAACATGTGAATCCTCTTCTTTATTGAAATTTTATATATTTCAAAATTACCCTTCTTAATAATAATAATAATAATAATAATAATAATAATAATAATAATAATAATAATAATAATAATAATAATAATAATAATTATTATTATTATTATTATTATTATTATTATTATAAATAATAATAATAAATAATAATAATAAAATGAATAATAATAATAATAATAACTAATAATAATAATAAAACCAATAATAATAATTTAAATAAAATTAATAATATTATTAATATAATAATATTATTAATATAATAAAATAAATACTAAAATTAACAATTAATAATAATAATAAAAGTATTATTAATGTTAATAAAATAATAATAATAATAAAGGCAATAATAATAATAATATTGGTAGAGGTAAGGCTCCTCCCTCTCTGTTGAGGCAGGTTGTCCCCCTCCTTGTTTATTATTTATTTTATTAAAAAAAAAGATAATAATAGTAATAATTAGTGATAGTGATAAAATTTGTATTAATATTAATAAAAATAATAAAAATGATAATAATATGATTAAAATTAATATTATTATTAATAATACTATTAATAATAATAATAATAATAATAATAATAATAATAATAATAATAATAATAATAATAATAATGATAATGATAATAATAATAATAATGATAATAATAATAATAATAATAATAATAATAATAATAATAATAATAATAATAATAATAATAATAATAATAATAATAATAATAATAATAATAATGATAATAATAATGATAATAATGATAATAATAATAATAATAATGATAATAATAATAACAATGATGATAATAATAATAATAATGATAATGATAATAATAATAATGATAATAATAATAATAATAATGATAATAATAATAATGATAATGATAATAATGATAATAATCATAATAATAATAATAATAATAATAATAATAATAATAATAATAATAATAATAATAATAATAATAATAATAATAATAATAATGATGATAATAATAATAATAATAATAATAATAATAATAATAATAATAATAATAATAATAATAATAATAATAATAATAATAATAATCATAATGATAATAATAATAATAATAATAATAATGATAATAATATTAATAATAATAATAATAATAATAATGATAATGTAAAACACATTTTGTGATGATGATATTTTAGTCTTTATATTTGATTTCAGTATTATTTCAACTTATTAATCAAACACACACACACACACACTAACCTATGAAAGCTAATCAGCACTTTTAAAAAGTTAAATCAAACATCATCAGTTATTAGTCATCAGTCATAAGTCATAAGTAATAAGTTATCAGTCATAAGTAATAAGTAATCAGCACATATCAATAAGCTAAATCAAACAGGCCCATAACCATTATGTGGGCCCATTTAGTCGGGCCCAAATTTTGGGGGCGTTACAAAGACATTCTACCAAAAGAAAATTGGACAAATTTCAAGTGGGTACAATTTTAGAAACATCTTTTTATCTAGGTCCATCAATTTTTTGGACATTTCATATAACTACAAATTGGGTGCCAAATGACAAAAATGCCATTAATGAAGATAAATCTCATCCGGCCTAAAAACCAAAAATACGATGCGAGGCTTGGCATCGGAAGGCTGACAGGTTTATTCAAGCCAAAAAAATTCAAAAATGCTGATACCAAGGTTTGATATCAGGACTGTTTTCACAGTTTATTCAAAGTCCAAAAAAAACCAAAAAATGATGATGCCAAGACTTGTCATCAGGACTGTTTCACAGTTTATTCAAGCCTAAACAAATTCAAAAATGCTGATGTCAAGGCTTGACATAAGACTGTTTCACAGTTTATTCAAGTTTAAAAAACAAAAAAATGTTGATGCCAAGACTTGGCATCAAGACTGTTTTCACAGTTTATTCAACAAAAAAAAATTCAAAAATGTTGATACCAAGGCTTGGCATTAGGAAGACCAAAAAATTTCAAAAATGACGAATCAAGGCATCAGGTTGACAATCCAGGCATCAGGTTGATGCTAAGGCTTGGCATCAAGTTGACAAATCCAGACATCAGGTTGACAAACCAGGCATCAGGTTGATGCCAAGGCTTGGCAAAGCCGCCGTCTTTTCTTCTCCAAATCCTCAGTCTAGCGACCTCCCTTCCCTGTCACCAACCCCGCCATCTCTACTCTCTTTATCGCCCACCATTCTTGCCGGGTATGTTCCCTCAATCTCCATCCACTGCTGCCTTTGACTAACCATGATCTTCAACCATCAAAGCACCCATGGTCGCCATCCATCTTTCCCTCCCTCATCTTCTCTGTCCAGCTAGTTTCCGACCCCCTCGTGCCTGTTGCTTCCGTCTCGAAGCAGAGTGTCTTTGCCGCCCCTGCGCTAGCTCCGCCTCCGTCTTCTTTCTCTCTTACCGACTTTAGAATAGCCCACAGATTCGGCCTTCATCCTCAGTCGTGTTGCTCCACCTCCTGCCAAAAGCTCCAGCAAAGCCGCCAAGGCAAGAAATATATCCATCTTCGTGCTCCCGCTAAGCCCCAATTCCGGCTGTCTTCATCGGAGCCCTAGCGCCATCTTCATCATCCCCGTTTTAATCGCCACCCATCGTGTTCTTGGTCTCCAAGCACAATTTCCCCTACCCGCTACATCCATTTTTTTTAGGTTCTTTTTCAAATTCGGTAACGTCGTACTCCACATCATCTCTTCCTACAACCGGAAACAACAGCTATCGAGACTTCACTGGAATTTGTGGAAAGCCAAAAAATTGAGTGCGAATTTGGGGGAAGACGATTGAATCAAATTACTACTAGTATCATCACACTTTGGTACATCTGGAAAAAGAAGAAATGAAAATATATGTAATTACATAGAAGGAGAGATGACGACGTTGTACAACACAAAGGGGGCAGTGATGTACTTTCACCCCAAAATTACCTAAAAGATATGTCTAAAAAATGGCTGGATTGATTGGAAAACATGTTTTAAAAGATGTACCAGCTTGTAATTTGTTCAAGAAAATATCACTTCAAAGTATCAATTTTAAACTCTCATTTTTTTACTCTTGTCCACAAACTATGCCATTTTTGACAATAAGCACACTTCTATGTTAATTTTAGACCCTTTTATGACCAATATTTGGATTACAAAATGTGTCGTGGCATTGAGAATATTACAATATTGCAAAAATCTTTTCCAAAAGCTCCAACATGAGTTAAAAAACTAAACCACCCACTTTGATACAAAAATAAACTAATTTAGATGTGAATTATTTGAATGTAAAACTATCATTTTTTAAGGTCACAATGGAAATGGATTATGGGATAAAGTAGGATACAATGAATAGAGAAATCATTTAACCATTCATGGGAAGGACAAGACATTCAATCCATGAATATGAATGATTTATGGGTGTCCCAAGTGGGCTTTTAAAAATAACATTTTAAGACTCGAATAAATCTTTACAAACGAATCAACCTAAATTGAAACGCCCCGACCCCAAATCTCTACAAGCTTTGGGTCAAGCGCACAGCAAAGACACAAAAGACATGCAAAACCCAACAAATTACGGGCAAAACAAACACACTTGATTAAACTAGATCATGTGTTATATACACCACGTCTTCTGAAAAGCTGGGAAAATAAAAGTCAAAGAGTTATTGCTTGTGAGCTAAACACAATGGTTCCACGGCCAAACAACTAGTGTAATATAATACACGAGGACGATATTAAATATCGGCATCAAAAGAATAATACAAGACCAATAGTGTCAAGTACCCGGAGTAGAACTTACATAACTCTACATACATTACCCATTCTCTTACTATACAAAAAGTAACTCCCATGGAGCAACATACCAAAAGACAACATGCTAAATCACGTGAGCCTTGCTGGCCTCACTGCGGACTCTCTAACTCGCTGGATTGAATACCTGGATAGCTGCACACTAAAGTAAACAAACACGGGATTGATGGGTGATAACTCAGTAACTTATTACATGACATGCTGTTATGTATATGTTTAAATACATCATATTAGTCAATCAAGTATAACTGTACATATACTCGCACACATCACATTGATCACTATTTATACTTCTCATTGACCCAATGTAATTAAACACATAACCAGGATATACAACTGCAGGAGAGCTTTCTGTCTTGTCATGTCTTTCAATTACCATAGATGTGTTGCTATTGAATTGCACACACTGGAATATCCTGTCCGAACCGTTAGTCGTGTCCAAAATAGGTTCCCTTCGTATAACTCCCTCGGCAAAAAGACCCAAATACATTATACGAATTTTAGCTTACCAAAGTTACGCATATTGCAGATAACGACGGGGCTACTTCCCTACTACGATCGATAGTAGTGGCTAACAGAGACCAATACGATCCATGTATGCCAGCTAGACTCAATGCAATGCACAACCGTCGAGTCCCAAAGTAAAGTAGCTCAACACACATAATAAACACAACCATCGAGTCCCAGAGTAGGGGAGCTCAACACACAAAATAAGCATGCTTTGCTTTTAAATAAACATCACAACTAGGTTACTTCAATGATAACAAATGTAACATTTGTGAGTATTAAACGTTAAACAACACAAGAGTAAGCCATATGTCCTACAACAAACACCCATTGCAAAAGACAAGTCCATAAATACTAGACTCTCATAGATCATTGAATCTATATCATTCGTCAAACACATATTGGCAGGTAACCGCACATTACCCTAGAATTATAATTGTGTCAGTAGCTACTGAACACCAAGATTAACACAGAGGTAGTCCTCTAGTCCCACTACCCATAACATTAAACAATCACTAAGTCCGTAAATACTAAACAGTATACTCAAACACAAACATTGGTCAATTATACCTATTACACCACGGAATACTGCGTGACTACTAGCGAGTATCCAAACATTATGTCTTATAACGTATAATGTTGTTAGTATAGCTAACTGTTAGCATTGAACTCTAGAAAACACCAGAGTAGGTCGATACATCTATAATACCCAATACACCAACTCAATGTCCTAGCAACCTATAACATGCATAAAGTTTGTAATTCGATTCATAACTATCTTGTACCCGAGTGGTGTACATATGATAATAAAAGTAGGTTCTTGATCCCGCTATTCATAGCTCTGTTAAACAATACTTACGAGTACTTTAACTCTTTATATAAGTATCGCAACTTATCCACGACTACCCTAAATCAGGTTAGTCACTCTCCACCAACACTATACTCAAACTTACATGTCACGCCCCAATTCTGCCCTTATGTGAAACCCAATTCAGTCGTGACTTACATGTTACCACAATCTAAGAACCTACTCAACAATAAAGATGGAAAGATCTCCAAGAAACTAAACTAGCATATACATAAAGTCTCTAAAAACTTCCAAGAGTTTATTAAGAGGAAGCATTACAAACTATTACAAAAGAAGAGTACAAGTCTCCCTATATAAATATATATATATATATATATATATATATATATATATATATATATATATATATATATAAAGAAAGAGAGAGAGAAACAGGGACGGCACACTGTAGAGTTTTATTAAAATAAAGAAAATGGTACAAACTTGAGGGGGACAACCAACCTTGCCCTTATAGATGGGATGACAAAGGAGCCTGACCTCGAAATAGAATAAGACAAAAAAGAAAAGATTAAACAAACGGACATAAGGAGTTTGACTAGAATCGAGAGAAATAAGACCACGAGTAAACTGGGGGATGGCTGAGATAGAGGTAAAATCCCTATCAGATTTAGTGTCGCAAGCTAAGTTTGCCAAGCTATCTGCAACCTTGTTTGCTTCCCGAAAACAGTGACTAAAGGAATACCTTCTGGAAGACTGAATTCTGAAAATGTCTCGAAAAAGGTAAGTATGCTCCCATGGAGGAGAATGCCCATTGCAAAAACAATCATAGAGGACTTTTGAATCAGTCTCAATAATGACATCAAAAAAATCGTGGGTATGAAGCCAGAGGATTCCATGATAGAGAGTTCGAAGTTTAGCTATCATATTAGAATAAGAACCATAGTAACAGTGGAAGGCAAAAACAAAAGAGCCAGCATAGTCCCTGAGAACACCACCTCCGCCACTAAGACCCGGGTTCCCACGACTAGCTCCATCAACATTCAGCTTGAGGAGACCGTTAGGGGGAAAATTCCAGTTCATTGACAGAACTTTTACTTGCTTATACCGACCATGAGAGAACCAAGAAGCATAAGAGAGATCAGAGATATGAAAACCGGCTGAGACCATGATGTTCTTCATGTCCTGAGAGATATTTTTAATAATAACCGAAATTGGGAGTCTGGAATGTTCAAAAACAACTAAGTTATGATATTTCCATAAATGCCATAGAATAATAGAAGGCAGGATGGCAAAGATCAGGGATTTCCCATGAAGCGACCAGATGAAACAGTGCGGCTGTAAAGGGAGGGGCTGGAACGGGATGCCAAGCAGATTATGGAAATGGCGCCAAACAGCCATAGAGACGGAGCTTGTGAAAAAAAACATGCTCAAATGTTTCTGAAAATCCTGAAGAGCAACAGGAACATTTAGAAGCTAGCTGGAAACCTTTTCTACATAAATCCTCATCTAAAGGTAGGCATTTACGGAAGAGCCTCCAATGACAAATGCTAATGTGTCTTGGCAGGTTTTTGTGCCAGAGAAATCTAGAAGACATTAAGGAAGGTCGAGGAGGAGAAATAACAGAAACAGCTGAAGAGATAGAGAAATTTCCTTTGGGAGAAAGAGACCAGAAAGGTCTATCATCCTCATCGTAAATAGAGAGACCTTGGGATTTAATAGAGTTCTGAATAGATAAAGGAAGAGAGGACAAACCAGCATGATTAATAAAAGAGTCTTCATTAAAGATATCCCGAACTCGATCAAGAGAGCTGGTGGGAGGCTTTTCAATTCAGGAATTCTGGAGCCAGATGTCATACCAAAAGGATCACTGACCCTTGCCCACAATCCATTTGATATGGGGTTCAGTTGTATCCCTAGAGTTTAACATGCGAGTCCAAATATAGGAGCCACGCGAGGAAGAGACAGCCGGGTGGGTACGAGAGCAGTATTTGGCAGAAAGGAAGCGGGACCAGATATTATCAATAGTGCGAAAGCGCCACAAAATCTTAAGACCAACGGCTTTAATGGTATCAATTAAAGAATGGATTCCTAGACCGCCTTCATCAGAGGGACGACAACAGTCCTTCCAGGTAACCCAGTGACCTTTGTTTTTTCCATCAATTTGTCCCCAAAAGAAATTGGAGAACATTCGATTAAGAAGCTTAATAACAAATGAAGGAGGGGCTATGGAGGCGAGCTGGAACATAGTAATGGACCGAAGGACATGGTTGATAAGAGTAATGCGGCCAGCCGGATTAAGAAAGGAACTCATCCAAGAATCTATTTTACTCTAAAGTTTAATAATGAGCAAATAAAAGAGATGTTTTTTCTTTCTGCCGAAGTAGATGGGGCAACCAAGATAAGAAAAAGGAAGGCAGCCCTCTTGGAAACCAAGGGTTTTAGAGATCACCGTGGAACGACTTGAAATGTTAGAAGGCGCAACATAAAAGGAGCTCTTGGATCTGTTAATAAGCTGACCTGACATGGCTTCATAAGCAGAGATGACATCTTTATAGAGAAGGAGAGAATGCTTGCTACCATTGCAAAAAATAATAATGTCATTTGCAAAAGCGAGATGGGAAACAATAGGGCAGCCGCTAACAGTGGAAAACACAACCTTTGGATCAAATCGATGAAGCCTATCGATACTTCTACTAAGGACCTCGGCCATGATGATAAATAAACTAGGAGACAAAGGGTCGCCTTGCCGAAGACCTTGGGTGGAAGGAAAGAAACCAGAAGAAACTCCATTTACAAGAACTGAGAACCAGTTTTTCGACAGCAACCTTCAAATTAGATCAATGAAGATCTCGTGGAAACCGAATTTGCGAAGAACCTTAGTTAAGAAGGCCCAGGAGACATGATCAAAAGTTTTAGCCATATCAAGTTTGAGGATAACATTGGAACCCGCAACCTTTTTTCCAAGATGGCTCATCATTTCCTAAGCTAGAAGGATATTTTCTTGAATGATGCGACCTTTAATGAAAGCACTTTGGTTGTCCAAGATGATAGAAGGTAAGATAGAGAAGAGATGGGAAGAGAGAATCTTGGATATAACTTTAGAGCTGAAGTTACATAAACTGATAGGCCTGAGATCTTTAAAGGATGAGGGAAGGGATACTTGCGGGATGGTAGCAATAAGGGTGCTTGACCAGGCCTTGGGGAGATTGAAACCTAAAAAAAATTCAGTGATAGCCGCACAGAAGTCCTCTTTTATGATATCCCAACAAGTAGAATAAAAGTGGCCAGAAAAACCATCAGGGCCAGCGACACTATTGCCATCTAAAGCTAGAACAGCGCACTTGATTTCCTTTGCATCACGGGGAGCAATGAGCGAAGCATTCCAGTCATCAGTAATAAGGCTGGGGATAGCATCTAAATTAATCTCAGGAACATGAACAGCAGAGGAGAGTTGGTCACGAAAGTATCGAATAGCAGCCTCCTTGATGTCTTGTTCTGTATCCAGAAGAGAGCCATCAACATCACGGATAGAATGAATAAAGAGACGACGTTGGGATTGCCGAATAGAAGCATGGAAAAGTTCGGAGTTGCCTTGGCCTTCTTTGAGCCATTTAATTCTGGATTTTTGGCACCAGTATCCTTCCTCCCGAGTGAGATGGAGACGGAGACGATCTTGAGCCTCCATAAGTTTAGAGCGATTATTCTCAGAGTTATTAAGATCATAAAGGAGTTCCATTTCTAGAGTATCTTCCTTGGCTTTGCGAAGATTATCAAAGATATTACCAAAAGTGTCCTTATTCCAGGCTTTCAAAGCGGTCTTGGTTTTGCGAAGTTTCCTAGCAAACTTTAACCATAGGAGGGCCAGATTTAGGAAGGATCCAGGAGCTTCTCACCATATCAATAAAGGAGGGATGAGAGGCCCAGACATTAATGTAACGGAAGGAAGAAGTTCTGGAAGTAGCAGTCTGAGTAATGGAAGCAAGCAAAGGGGAATGATCTGAATAAGTGCGGTTGAGATGTTGAATGGTGGTAGCTTGAAAATTATCCAACCAACTTGTGTTGCCAAGGACTCGATCAATACGTTCCATTATAGTGGCTGAGGCATCTTGCTTATTCCACCAAGTAAAATCAGTACCAGAGTAACCCAAATCAGATAAGCTAGTAGCGGAGATGCAAGCTTGCAATTTGAACCCTCCAATGCGATCCCAGCCATTACCCCCAGATTTTTCAGTAGGATTTAGGATAATGTTAAAATCACCACCAACAAGCCACGAAGCATTGGGGATTTAGGAATCAATCTGAAGAAGGTCGTCCCATAAATCTTGACGATCACGAAGGTCACACCTCGCATAAACACAAGAAACAAAAGCATGAAAGGACCAAGAAAAATGCTGAATTTTAAGGGTGATGTGCTGTGAGGATTCACAAAAAACACTACAGGTAAAGCAAGACTTAATAAAGACCCATATAGAACTAGAAGAATTAGAGTGGGAAAACCTGAAATTAAGCTTGCAGGAGATGAGGTTGATTATGTCAATAGCAAGCTTAGGTTCAAATATCGCTATGATAGAGATGTTATGGAGCTTGACCAATTGCTTTAGACAACTAACAGAGGGATCGTTGCCAATACCTTGGATATTCCAGAAGAGAGCTATAATATCCATTTAAAAAGAAAAGGAGGAACCGTTAGAGGGGTTGGAGGCCTGAGATCTTGTCATGCGGTCTGACGTGGGAATCAGAGTTTTTGGCTTCTTTGAGACTTCCAAGTTAAGAGCGTCCAAGGAGCTGTGATCAGAAACTTCCTCATCCTCCAATATATTAAGGACTGCAAATTTATTTGGAGAGATACTGGTAACAGGAACAGTAGCGTGATCATTTGTGGCTGTATCGACCATAAAATCCGAAGAAAGAGGGACATCTTCGAATTCTTTGTTCGCTGTAACATGAGCTGGGATCAAACCTGGGGGTTGGTCCATTGGGCTGGAGGTTCCTTCATTAAAAATAGGATCTACTGGGGAAAGTCCTGAACCAACATCAGCATCAGCAATAGGTTTTTCTGTAACCACGTCATTAATAGGGTTTTCAGAGATCCGGTCAACAGCAACGTGAGGTTGATCTGCAACAACGCTCTCATTAGGGTTTACAGCAGCCAAAGGGGTTTGGGGAATAAGATCAGAACCCGTCGGTTGTTTATGAAGATCTGAGACCTGCTTTTTGGGAGTCCATCATTGGGTTGTTGTTTCAGTTGTTGGCTTTGCATGGGATTCCTTGGCCGGCCAAGTAGGGTGAGGGTTTTGAACAGGCAAGTTAAGGTTTTTGATTTGGAAACTTAGTTCCTGGTGCCCTTGACGCATGCAGTGCGTACAGTAGCTTGGCTTATTTTCAGCATCAACCTTTTGCCAAAAACTAGAGAAGGCACTTCCACAATCAATCCATACACGATTAGGACAAGGTTTCAGAAGATCAATCTCCACACACACTCGAGCAACACTTGGTCTAGACAGGTTCATAGTTGGCTGATCAAGCATCAATGGTCTACCAAAAAGAGAAGCAAGAGAGAAAAGGGCAGATTTATTAAATAAGTGAATAGGTAATCCTGACAGAGAAAACTATACAGGAACTATGGAGCTTTCAACATCCGAGTGAAAATTGGGAGTCCATTTAAAGACTCTCATCGGGAACCTACCTAGGTACCACTGATCTTTGATCCAAAGACGCTGATAATCCTCATCACATTGGACTTGGATAAGGATGTGCTTCGTGTCAAGATGGCCTAGGGTAAAAGATGTTTTTAAACCAAAAGTAATGAAAAGTTTTCTGATTGCCTCCATGGAAGGCCTACCATGAGAGAACTTACCTATGAGGGCAAGACAAAAAGGATGAGCAAGGGATGCAATGATTTCGGGTGAAAGCTTGAGGGAAGGCTCACCTTTATGAGAGGCTGGCGGAATAACAAAAAAGGCAGAAGTGAGGGAAGGCGAGTTGGTGAGGATATCCGTAAAGGAACGAGGGGCAGAGAAAGAAGGGTTTAATGCTGGATTAGGAGTCGGGGGAGGGGCTGCTTCCACCTCCGCGACCATGGTCGCCAAATAGAAGGGCTAAAGGGAAAAACCTAGAGAGAGAATTTTCGTGATAATACAAGTCTCCCTATACACACAACCAATACTACAGAGAGAAAAGAACAGGGGAGGAAGAAGAATTGTGAACGAACTGAACAGTGGTACAGGGAGGAAGAGTTCAATTGATGTCGGTGGGGGTATATATATATATATATAATAATAAATTTAGTGATTCACCATCATATTCACATGTGTGAGTACTTATCCATTTTTAATTTCTTTTTTTCCCTATTACAAGTAACCCCCTACAGTTAATATTATGAGCAGTTATCCATTTTTCTTCTCCCTTTATTTTATCTTCATATTACGAAGTCATACCCTGCGATTAATCTTCTGAATAGTCAATTCTTATAAAACATCAATCTCTCAACTTTCGCTTGAAACAATATATCTTTCAACTGTAATATTTTTTTAAATCACATTTTCTATTTGGGTACCGTACGTCCTTCAGATATATTGGCATCGTGCCATAGGCACGAACATAAAAATCTAGTATATATATATAAGGAGGTGGCCCAGTGATAGACATAGGGCTATACAAAGTGTGAGGTTTTATATTCGATCTCTTCTCATGTTCCCTTCGGAGGGGAAAAAAATTTAGTATATATATAAGGATGGGTAATGCTAGGGTCACTCTCATTTTGCACCAAAATATGAGTACTCTATGATGTGACATACTCTCATTGAAAAGGGAAATAGATCATTGAACCGTCCAAGAGAAGGACAAGACCTTTTGTCCGTAGGTCCAGAAAGGTGGTGGCAGTGATGAGACCAAATATGCTACCCACTGGGCCTCGTTGAATGATCAAGGTTTGGTTCACCTTTCTTGGGGTGAACCCCAAAAATTATCGCGTCAAAAGAATCAACCTGGATGTCGAGCCCAACTCAGCCCAAGATGATAGAGAAAGAGAGAGAGAGAAAGAGGATTTTTTTAACTAAAACCATAGTGGAAATGACAAAAATGTCCTGCACGTGTACGCTCATTGTACATGCCACTTAATGTGAATTCCATAACGGTCATTAACGGGAGGGGACAACATGGGACAAATGGTAACATCAGGTACCAGATAGGCATACTTCGTATGTTGGGATGGGGAGACGTTGGGATTGGGTGGATACATCAAGGGGGGGCTTCATTATTTGGCCTTTATAATAATAATAATATATGCATATATATATATATATATATATATATATATATATATATATATATATATATATATATATATATATGTATGTGTGTGTGTGTGTGTGTGTGTGTGTGTGTGTGTGTGTGTGTGTATTAATGTATATATAATATAACATATATCACTGATTAAAAGGCATTTCCGTCCGCACGTGCAATACCACATGCTATTTAACGTGAATAAGGTAATGTATGTCACGGCTAGGGTGATAATTGAGAAAAAAATGTAACGTCTCATACCATTATGGGAGAAATCTTAGGTTACGGTGCACTAAAGGATTAGGTGGCTACATTAGTTGGAAAATTGTAATTTGGCCTTACAAATATAGTTTATCATAACTAGAGGTGAAAAAATAGATGTTATGGATAATAATGAGTTAGTTTATTATCTATGGTTATCCATCTACTATACAAAAGAGCTCAGTGGGATAAAGAGCGGCTGAGATTGATTATTTTTACTTATATCAAACGGCTGAGATTGATTATTTTACTTTATATCAAACGGCTGAGATTGCATATTTATACTTATATCAAATGGCTGTAATTTATTCCGTCTGGCACATGTGTCCCCCTGAATCAGGACTGTCAAGAAGATTCCTAATCTAATCTAAATTGTTTTTATCTCATATATAAATCTCATCTAAACTGTTTTTATCTCATATAACTGATTTTAAATAAATCTATATTTAATTTACGACTTATTAAATCGACTTATTGGATAGTCGAATTTCAATATGACGCTTGCACAGTGCCTTGAGATCTTACTTAAGAGAGTCCAAGATAGATGAATATTTTCATTTACTCTTTTACTGAGATTTTACGGTTTTACAGTTAATATTTTATGTTTTTATAGTTTTACAGTTTTATGATTGGAAAAGTTTGTATTTGTATTTTTTTTTCTTTTTAATTGTTATCGTAATTAACTTAATCAATTAAATTTTTTTCCGACCTGTAATTTCATATACAAATTAAATTTTTTTTAAAACGTAAGTTTTGTAATTTGAATTTTTTTTAATTGTTATCGTAATTAACTTAAGCAATTTAATTTTTGTCCGGCCGCAATTTCGTATACAAACTTTTAATTAATCCATCTGTTCCGGACAAAGAGGACCCGTTTGAAAGTCAATTTTTTAAGGAAAAATAATATTTTTAGTAGTTCATTTCACGTATATTTTCTCACTCGCTTTTGTCTCCGCAATTTGATACAAATTTTTAATTAATCTCTGCTCAAGCAAAGAGGCCCCGCTTTGAAAATCAATTTTTTAAGAAAATAATATTTTTAGTAGTTCATTTCACAAAGATTCCTGCTTCATTTATTGATAAATTTTCAAATTGGTACCGTACCATCGGCACGGGCAATAGTATTAGTAGATAATAAACTAACTCATTATTATCCATAACACACATTTTACCAGCCCAATCATAACCAATATACTTACAACACAAGTAGACAGAAAAAATCATAAAATGTTAAAAATTGATAACATAATTTTTGAAAGTTGAACTTTTAAGTGAAATGCCACAAAATAGAATATTGTGATGAATTCTTTGTATAAAATAGATCCAAAGAGTATCAATTAACCCTTTTCACCTGGAACCTTCAAAGTCGTTAGTCTATTTTCTTATTTTATGATTTTTTTTTATATAAGTAGAATGCATGGACCATCATTATATTAAACATAATCAAATAACATAAAGAAGCACGTAAACTAGGAATTATGTATACATTTTACAATATTTTTTTAACTACTGCAGTAATAATTTTGTCATAATTAGAGCAAGTACAATAGGGTTTTCCCCCCTAATCTTCAACAAATCTAGCCAAATAACGAATGTTTTTAAAAAATCAAACCAAAGCTTCTATTGATTTTCAGCCAAAAGTATTGGCGATAAACCCCTCAAATCCTGCATCTCCACAACAGTCGTCACAAAGATCGAAGTTTTGAGGAAAATCCCTTCAAAACGAGCGGTTTTGGTTTAAAAAAAACACAGGCGCCGACAGGCCTAATAGCGTGCTTTCCACATGTCAAGTCCTGGGCGGTTGGCCGTGATTTTTGATTATCTTCTGTTTAAGGGCAGTTTGAGTATTCAAAAAAAAAAACAAGTTTTTTATAAATAAAAAAATAGTATACATTTTTATTTATAAATAGAGACTTGGTTTGTTTCATTTGGATATCAAATGATTTTTTTGTTAAATTTGAAGTTTATTTATAAGTTTCTCTTTCTTCTATTTCTCTCCAAATTTCATTTTTTTAATTACTCACTTTTTAAGTTATGTATTATTTATTATAAATATTATTATTTACTACTTAAATATTTTAATTATTATTGCATATTATTAAATACAATTATTATTGCAGATTACTAAATAACATCGAATTATAATAAATATTATTCAAAATATAATAAATAAATATTATTTTAATAATGAATATTTATATAATTTTGAAATTAATTATTTATACAATATCAAATTTATTTGTTGATATAAATTGAAAAATATATATTAAATTAATAGAAATAAAGGTGGTGGGGTATGGTCTGTATAGTTGTTGAACAAAATAATAGAGGGATATGTAAATATGTTGGATTTTGTACCATCATTAAAAGAGTTTTTTGATTTTAAATTAAATAGATATCTAATGAATAATTTTATTATTTTTTATTGGTTGAGTTTGAGTTTGATTTTTGATATGTCATTATACTTGCTCTAATAGTACGAGTTTTTATTTTGTACATTTTCTTCTCTATCGATTTTTAATATCGGTTGAGTTTGACTAGTTTGTTTTTGCATAATTACCATTTTTTGATAATTTACATAAAAAATATTGACTACACATTTATTTATTTTTTATGTTTATCATTTTATCACACATTTGTCTATATTTGTAAAATGCAATCCCAAAGCAATAAGTTTAGTATGAGTATTCTCTCTAATCTCTTCTTATTCTAAATTATTCTCGAGATACATTCTTCTATCTATCGTCTCTATCAGACTTTAGAAAAGTCTAAATAGGACCCCTTAAAAAAACTTAAAAGTTGTGTATTATCTATATTTGTCTGCAGGAATAGTCAAATCATCATTTTCTTCTATTTTATAGCCACCACCGCACTTAGCCGCCGCTGTGGTAAACTTTGGACATTTTCTCAAGTTTCTTTGGTCTCATCATGATTCATGTATGGGTAATCTTTTACCATAATCCTTTTTCACCCAGAACCTCCGAGGCAAAAACTTAAGTACTTAACAAAGAAATGCACCTATATTTTGTATAACAGATGTCACTTATTCAATCTATCCAACCTATTACTGATTGTTTAGATTTTAGTTGGTTAACACCTAAATTATTACAAATAATTGACTTTGTTTAGATTATTCGGGACTTATGTCGAAATTATGTCTTATTAATTCGGGTAAAATTTTGATTTTTTTTAAGTTTTTAACTCTTTCAGTATTTTATTTTTTTTCAACTGTAAAAGATTATTTTTTGAAATATTATTCTAAAAGTAACACCATCTTTTTCAACCGCTTCGGTAACACATTTTGGATTCGAAAATCACTATTGTTGAACAATGATACGGGGATCAACCTGTTCAATCAGGTCGCGGTGGTCGAGGGGGCAGCATCACTTCCTGGGGGTTCAAGGTTAACACCCCCGAAAGGTAAACGGTTTATTTGATTCATTATGTACGAAACTGTAATAAATCTGTACTGAGTTAAAGGATTTTTCAGTCTGACGAAGGCAGAAGAGGAGGGGGAAGAAGAAGGTTTACAACGAAGAAGATGGAAGAAGAAGGTGTAGGACATGGTCCAGTTCATTATTATTTTGTATCGCGATACATAAAAGTTGATATTGCGGTGCAATTTGAATTAGGTATATGTATCACGGTTCAAAAAATAATTCAACACAGTACATAAAAATTAGTACCGCGGTACAATTAGACTAGATAATTAAACTATTGAACCGCGGTGTAAAAATTAATGCAATAAAATTGATAAATCGCAGTGCAATAGTCAATGCACCGCGATTGATTTCTGTAACACACCTCATGCTCATTAAGGGCATCGTAGTCTTTTTATCTCAAAAGAGTCATTTTTATGTTTGAAAAAAAAACACGGGACTGTAGCAATTAGAAACTTTGAAAAATGGACCGACCCGTAATTTTTTCTATTAATTAGGCTCCGTAAAACCATTTTACAAGAGACTTACTCGATCTCTAAAATCCTAACTCTATTTTCATAAATAAATAAAAATTAAAAAAACTCCATCTTCCTATAATTTTGGTTTTTTGATGTAAGCAGAATTAACATTGTTAGTCTTACAACTATTTCTACAACTTTCCTTACAACTAAGCTTTGAAAAAGGCTAAAGTTGTCTTTGTCCAAAATAATTTTCTCCAATTCAAGACTTAGTTCTAAAAGAAATTGTTGGATTAATGGTAATGATATCATTTTTCAAACAGAATACATGGCCATCGTTGACTAATATAATTTGATGAATATAACAAAGAGCATTTACTAACATAAATAACCATGAAATATGTGTATTTCTATACATATTTTAAAATAAAATTTACCCTTTAATTTATAGGTAGTCTAAAAGATGTAAAATCTTGTCAAAATATATTTACTAAAAAAAAAAAGTTATCTTTGAGTATTATTATATAATACTCCCTCCGTCCCTAAATAATCGATTTCTAAAGTAATTGACTTGATTATTTATATTGTATAGTAATATCCTTTAATTTCCATGTATTTGTAGCCCAATTAATAGAGTAGAGTGTGAAAAATAAAAAAAAATAAGGGTAAAGTGGTAAAAAAAGTTGTGATAAGTTTCAAAGTGACAATTATATTTAGGAAAAAAAAGGAAGACGATAATTTAGGGACGGAGGGAGTAGTTAGCAAGCATTGAGAATACAAATCTGATTAATTGATTACAAAATTCTCAAAATTTATTAAAAATGTGTAAATATGCACATGTGATAGAAAATACCGAATTTCTATGTATTAGTATTTAATAGTAGTAGTCACACATAAAAAATCTGCAAATACAAATCTCTTTTGGTGCATATTTAATTTATTGATTAATTAAAATGAGCAAATAATATTGGAATAAAAACAAATGTGCTATAAAAATCTTGTTCATTGAATACATATGATTGCAAAATAAAATATAATCACAATTAATTATAAAAAGTCTGCTATGGAAATCTTCATATATGACTTATCTGTATTTGAAACTTTTCTGTCTCTTTCATCGTATCTGAAATTATAATATCAAAACAAAATTTATTTTTACAAATAACAACAATTAATAATAACTTATTGGTAAATCATATGAATATATACGATTAAATCATAATAGTAGATACCAATTACAAATTATAAATATTTAATAAATCTATATGTTATATAGAGAAGAATACACATCTGAATTACTATTTATACTACTTAAGATCATAAATTTTAATAACAAAAAATATCAATTATTAAACTCTAGAAAATTATGAACGAGAAAATGACTAAACAATTCATAAAATAATGGATTAAATTATATCAATTATACACTGACGATTGGGTGAGTTGGATCGAAACAGATCGTGTCTCATTATAATCCAAAATAAAATGGATCAAAATGAGTAACAAGTCAACCCGTTTTAACCCACATTTTTCGTCAAGAAACCTACATTTATACAGCAAAAATATGGGCAACGGGCCCGACCCGCAATTTTTTTTGTCAAAATGGGTAACCCGTTTTGACCCAAATAAAATTAATGAGCCGGGTTGAGTCGTGTGATTTTTAAACCGGGTTGGGTGGGTTAACGGATTTTGAGTTTTAATTGTCAAACCTAATTATACCGATATAATTTGTTCCCTTCATCATGTGTTTTTCTTTATTTTTAAATTTTGTTTATAATCTTCATTTTATTTGAGTATAATTAAATTAAAAGAGATATATGCACGTGCGTTTAAAACATAGATGTAAAACTAGTAATAAAAATAATACAAGCTTTTTTGTAATGTGTATTTTTTTAATAAAAAAATCCTCTCTTTTAATGTGTTTCATCTTTTTCATTTTCCCCTATGGGTGTTGGGGGAGGTGTTTAAATTCAAATACACCCCTTTTATGTAGAGGTGTCAAATGAACGGGTATGAGCGAGCTCACATGGGTAATGGGCTCAAATGGACGGGTGATTAAGTGTTCATTTAATAACATGAGTATAAATGAGCCAAAATTAAATGAGCATGAGCGTCCATTTATCAATTAACATTGAATTATCAAATAAAATAAACATTACTAAATTTATTTGAAAAATTTAGAGAACATATGGTACACTTTCAAAAAGAAAAAAAGGACGAAGCACAGAAATGGTCCCTTAGCTATATGTCTCTCACAGTTTTAGTTCCTTAACATTTTTTTGTCAAATTTGGGTTCTTTGAGTATTAAATTTTTACAACATCAGTCCTTTTGATGGATAACGTTAACAAAATATCGTTAAGTTTCCTATGTGCATTTTGTCAAACCTAACTTATATTTAAATTTACAAATGAATCCCTAGAGTTTAAAAAATGACTCTAAGGCCTTCTTCCTTAATTTCCTTGATTGACAAATCTCTCAAATGGCCTTCTTCAACAATAATTAATCCAGTGAATGGGGAGATGTAGAGCCTCATTTTCTCTCTTCTACAGATTCGTCGTGATATCTCAATCTCTCCTCAGCCATACCTCTAACCCACAAGTTCTTCCCCGCCTCCAACCTCTCAATTCATTTCCTTCGTCCTTGCCTAGATATGACTTCCTCCATTTTAGGTCATTTTCTGCTCTCCCAGCTCAATCCCCAATTTATAGCGATGAATTCGAGCCTGGCACTCATAATTTTGATCAGAAAAATTTGCCACCTTTGACACAGATGAAGAAGCTGCTTTGGCTTATGACAAAACTGCTTATAAAATAGCAAGATTCCTCCGGTTACAAGCCTCTCCATTCCACTGTCGATGCCAAGCTTCAAGCTATTTGCCAAGGCTTGGCTACCAATTCAAACAAAAAACCAGGGAATTCGAATTCTTTCAAACCCAAATCAAAATCACCATCCAATGTTCTCGTGGTCGATCTGAAACCAATGACCTATATAGGGACATGCACACAACATGTTCGATCAATTGCACAACTGTAAAATCAAGGCAGAGACACCCTTGTCGGCGTCCTCCTTAAGCTCGGATGAATTGTCGGCTGTGTCTTCGCCGAAAACAGATATGTTGTTCTTGGATTTCTCCAACAGACGTTTGATGAGTTGAATACCTTGTTCTAGCACAAGCTACCATCGGTTGAAATCGATTAGGCTGCTCTAGTAAATCATGTCTGGGGGATGATTTAAGTTTGTAAGCTTGGGCTAGATTTTTCAAAAATCTAGTGGGTTTACCAAAAAATTGAGGAAAAATGTCTTAGGGTCATTTTTTTAACTCTAGAGATTCAATTGTAAATTTTGATATAAGTTAGATTTGAAAAAAAATTATTTTAGTCCTTACAAAATACACATGGATAACTTGACGGTATTTCGCTAACACTGTAAAAATTTAATACTTAAATGACTAGACAAAAAAATTGTTAAGGAACTAAAATTGTGAGAGACCTATAGTCAAGAGACCATTTCTGCACTTCACCCAAGAAAAAAATGGAAGTCATGGTGGTGGGTTGGAGGGGGTGCATTGTGCAAATGGAACCGGTGGATGTCAATGGTCACATCTCGTGGGAGGAGAGATCTAGGAGGCGAGGATGGTCTGTTACCTTCCATTGCATTTACACAATTTTATAAATTATAAATTTTATAACAGTAGATTTTTTTAAACAAATGTATAAATATTTACCAATTTATAAATTATAAATAAGGTAGTTACTTAATTTATGAGTTTCGTTAGAATTTGAATTATAAATGGGAAGTATTAAATGCTTTTGATCCCAATCAATTTTATCCATAGGGAGAAAGGCTTAGAAAAGACTCTCGGTACAGCTTAGAAGGTTAACCCTTAGTAAGTATACATTCTTTGGTTCCAAGGTGCAACTTCTTGATAACTTCTCTCAAATCGAATATTTGATCCTTTTTTCATCTTTATGTCCAAGACATCACCTTACTCCATTCGATAGAAGTTGAATTCAGCTTAATGGATAGACAGATTGCTTTCAAGACATAAAGGGAAAAGAATGGTAGGACAGATTCTCACCCATGGCTTGTCCAGTTTCAAACATTCATCTAATTGGTTGTTACTTCATCCCACTTATTTAAGAATTTTTCTTCAATTTTGATCCAGTAGTCTATGCAAAAATTAATATATTTTTTTCATTGCCGGAGGAGGTGGTTGTCGTCGGCTGCACCAGTGGTGGTGATGGCCGCCGGAGGTTACGTTGGAGGCGATGAGGGCTAGTGGAGTTTGTTGTCGAAGGTGGTGGTGGTCGTTGGAGGTTGTCCATTATGCCCGCACAAGTCCATGTGAACCAATGACTATGTGGGTGCCCATTTACACCCACATAAACCCATGTTAATTAATGGGCATGACCATTTTCATCCAATTACAATTTTTTATTCATCCATACCCATTAATTAGTGAGCGATATAAACAGACAAATGGACATGGGCAAAAATGACGTATTCTACTTTTATGTAATAATCTATATGATACTCCCACCATCCAAAAAAAAAAATTAAAAGTAAGAAAAGTTCCTCTTTTCTTTTTTATGTTAACATCTAGCATCATTATATTAATCCTTCTTTAATATAGTGAGTGATTTTGTGGATAGTTTGCGTGTTGCATAGTGCTCCCACCATCACTAAATTATTGTCTTATTTTCTTTTTTTTTTGTTCATCCTAAAATATTTATTTTTTTGAAATTTTTTGTTTTAGGATAATATTTTTATCATTTTATTATTACTTTTTCATCCTACTTTAATTATGAGTTATATACATATAAGCTTTAAAATAAGCTACATATCAAACTAAAATGATATTTTATCCTTTAATTTTAAAAGTGAAAACATTAAGTGAAACATTTAAAAATAGAATAATTAACTCAATAACCAGGGAGTATAATAAGGAGTATAATTTTTTTATAATAATCCCATTCGAACGGGAATGTTGCTAGTCCATGCTTAGTTAATGTTGGAGTTCTCCTATAAAATCACCACGCTATCCGTCTCGTTTTAACATAATCTCACCTTACTCTCTCACTTAAACAGAGAAAGAAAGAAAATGAGAGCTTGGGTCTGCACACTTGTTTCTTTATTCTCCCTGTTACTTACGGCCTCTGCCGAGCAATGTGGATCGCAGGCTGGCGGTGCACAGTGCCCCGGAGGACTTTGTTGCAGCAATTTTGGTTGGTGCGGCAGCACTTCTGCCTACTGCGACCCTGGTAATTGTCAAAGTCAATGCCCTCATGGTCCTACCCCTCCTTCCGGGGGCGACATCAGCAGTCTGATTCCCAGAGCTCTATTTGAACAAATGCTCTTGCACCGTAACGACAACGCTTGCCCTGGCAAGGGATTCTACACCTACGATGGATTCATAGCTGCCACCAAAGTTTATCCAAAATTTGCGTCCGTCGGTGATACCACCATACGCAAAAGGGAGATCGCAGCCTTTTTGGCTCAAACTTCACACGAAACTACTGGTAATTAATTTCTGATTTATGCTCCGACAAAGATCTGTACAACGTTGTTAGAACAAAAGATGATTGTTTCATTTAATTTGTTATCCTGTTTTTATTTTGATTTATATAAATGATGAACAGGTGGTTGGCCGACTGCACCGGATGGTCCATATGCTTGGGGATATTGCTTTCTGGAAGAAGCCACCCAAGCATCTTACTGTGTACCAAGTGCTCAATGGCCGTGTGCGCCCGGGAAAAGTTACCATGGCCGAGGACCCATTCAAATTTCCTAGTGAGTACCAAAGGCTTATAATTAGCATTATCATTTATATATGCAAAGAGTTTTTGTTTGAAAGTTAATTTTTTTTAATAAAAATGTCATTTTTACTATTTATTAATAATAAAATAATATTTTTATGTATTAATTTTTTAAAATTGACTTTTTAAATTAAGTGTCCAAAAATAAAATAGTAGACATTTTATCAAAAAAGGAGGGACATATATATATATATATATATATATATATATATATATATATATATGAGGATGAATTCTCAAATGGATTTTGTGTCAATTTCAGCAACTATAACTATGGACCGGCGGGAAGGGCCCTTGGGTTAAATCTCCTAAATAACCCAGAATTAGTGTCTACTAACCCAACGGTGTCGTTCGAGACAGCACTTTGGTTCTGGATGACAACCCAACTGCCAAAGCCGTCATGCCATGACGTTATTACAAACAATTGGACTCCATCTCAACAGGATGTGTCAGCAAACAGGCTTCCTGGATATGGGGTAATCACAAACATTATTAATGGAGGGCTTGAATGTGGGCGAGGCACAGACGCACGGGTCCAAGATCGTATTGGGTTTTATAAGAGGTACTGTGATTTACTTGGGGTAAGTTATGGTAACAACCTTGATTGTGGGAACCAAAGGCCTTTTGGCTCTGGTTTCACTTCTGGATTATTGTTGAACAAAGAAATATAGGCTCTTATACTGGTTTCACTTACCCATCATCCTTTTCCTTTTTTTTTTTTTTTTTAATTTTCTTGTTTTTATCTTTCCTTTGTCTTCGTCAGCGTGAGAAGAAATAAGAATGGGTCGTGAATTAGTAATAAGGTTATCTAGCAAATAAAGAGCTATTTTGATAGTCAATGTGACGATGTAATAAACAAGTGGGTTTTGTATTAATAAAATTTTATCGATAGCTCTTTTGATTGTAAATGTACCGATCACGTACAGTGAGGATTGAATAAACGAATGGATTGTGTCTCAATTATCGATAAAGCTCTTTGATTCCATATTTGCACGGCACACCACTATTTTATGTTCCAAATACGCTAAGTCAAAAACTTGGATATTATGTCTTTACTATTATTTTAGGCAAGAGCAATCCTCTTGATTCGATTTACCATATGTTAGTGGGATTAAGTTATAAAAGAGTAAAGCTTTGTCTTATAAATTAAGATTTATAAAATGCTCTTACAGTACACCTACCATGACAATTACGACCTACCCATGACAAATACGATCTAGAATCAGAATGTAAGGTAGCTAGTTTGAATGGTGATTATAATGTAATTAAAATAAGAATAATGTTATCATTACCCGTTTTTATTTTATTCATCTTTGTCAAATATAATACTCTTTCACTCCCTTGGAATTTGGATAAACAAAGTAGGCAAAGAAAAACTTGTTAACTAAATTGCTTATAAAATCATATAGACCAGAGTACATTGTCACGCTCCGAGAAGACACATCAAAGATATAGGGTCTAGGATCCTTCGGGAGAACTTTTTAGAAGGGGCTGAAAAGTAAGAGAAATTTTTAGAAGGGGTTGGAACGTAGAAGAACTTTCTAGAAGGGGTTGGAAAGTAGGGGAACTTTTCAGAATACTCTGAATGTATAGAGATATCTAAAACATATTAGAAAGGAAGATATCTACAATATTGTAAAGATCTAGGGTCTTCCATCCACTTGTATAAATAGGAGTGAAAACCTCATTTGTAATTATCCAAATTTGAGTGAATTAAAGGCATACTTGCAAAACTCTCTTAAGCTCTTTACGTACTATTGCCAAAACAATTAGCTCAACCTTTGGGAAGGCTGACTTAGCGAGATTGCGAGGGGCAATAAGACGCTAAGGTCGTATAGTACTCTTGAGGGAACAATTTTGTGACAAGTGGTATCAGAGTGAAGTCGATACATGGTTGGGACGAGATGGCTCCGTTGAAGGATTGGCAAGGTATCATCGACAAGGCCATCGTAGATTTACGAGAAGAACTATTAGGCTTGTTCGAGGCAATGGTTGCCGAGATGGAACGCAAGCTCAACTTGGTATGTAAAGTCTTGAAGGAAGACAAGGAAGGAATGACTATCATCGATAGGCTTGCGAGTCTAGAAGGCAGACTCGACGACACGATTACGAGGCATGGTGACTTGATCTTAGACAAGATCAAGGTCGCGATTGGGTGCAAGGTTGAAGGACGAAGAGACCTCGCAATGTAAGTGGTTGAGTTGAAGACAAAATTGGCAGCTTTTCGAAGAGATTTGATAAAGATGGCCAACATGGGTGGAGTAGAGTAGCCATACCAAGAAAGAAGAAGGTTCCTGAGCCAAAGACATATGATGGGGCAAGGGACGACGAGTGATTGACAACCTCGTTTGGCACATGGAGCGTTACTTTGCAGGTTTGGACATCGTCGAGGAGGACGAGCGGGTTGAGACAGATGTGACATACCTCACGAACACAACAACGTTATGGTGGAGAAGATGTTACACCGATCGCGGAGAGCACGATGTAAAGACGTGGGATGAGTTCAAGAGGGAACTCAAACGGCAGTTCTACCCTGAGAGTGTAGAGGACTTAGCCATGATAAATTTAAGACGGCTAAGGAAAAAGAGGAGCATCGGGGAGTATGTTAATAAGTATTCCATATTGATGCTAGAGGTCCCCGAGATGCCAGAGAGGCGGAAGTTATGCTTCTTTGTGGATGGGCTGTAGGCATAGGTAGCAACAGAGCTCCGTAGACGGGAGCCAAGAGATTTGACAACGACTATAACAATGTTGAGAGGTTGGAATATTTTCATAAAAAAAGCCAAAGTCACCAAGGAGGGATCGTGTGAGCGGTGAAGGAGACCGCAAACATCGAACTGGGTTGCCAAGGATGATCGATGATGAGTGTAGCTTTGACGATCGAAGCTATCGTAGTCGAGACAAAGGCAAAGATCATGGGAGATCATTAAGCCAAATAAGGGAAATGATAAGTTTGATGCCTCGAAGAAGTGCTTCCTATGCGATGGAGATCACATTGTGCAATATTGTCCACATAAAAAGAACTGAGTGCCATGGTCAAGGGTAGTGGCAAAGGGAGGGCCGACGCATCCGACAGCGAAGGAGAGCAAAGCATGAGTGCATTGCAGATGCTGGGCGTGATGGTCGAGCGTGATGCAAAGGAGTCTAAGAAGGGACAAGGAAAGAAGGTCAAAAACAAAGGCATCTGATATGCCAATGTTGAAATTTTGGGAATTTGGTGCAAGACATGGTGGACACGGGCACAACGCACAACTTTGTGACACCCGAGTTTGTGAGACAACTAGGTCTTAAACCAACCAAGGATGAGGGTTAGGTAAAGGTTGTTAACTCGGAGGAGAGGCAAGTCCAAGACATAGTCAATAGGCGAATGGAAAGGCAAGGCGGACATCACCGTCATCGAGAAGGATGATCACAAGGTGATACTTGGCATAGACTTTATGGACAAGTGCAACGATGCACCTATGCCCTATCTTGGTGTGATGATGATGCTTAGTGGAGATGGGCACACTTCATGCATGATACCATTGGTATCGAAGAGAGAAGGCACAAGCAAGACAAAGGCGCTTGGTGCCAATGAGTTTGTAAACGAGTCAAAGCTCAAACCTGGGGAGAAGACTGTTGGGTCGAGGACATATGTCGAGGTGGTAAAGAGGCTTCAATAGTGGCAAGCTAGGCATGAGCAGTAGCCGTGATGAGGGCATCACGAACTTAGGTGGGGGAGAATGTCACGTCCCACACCTAGAATTTTCCGAAGTATTACGGAGTCCTCCGGAGTCCTCTAGTATGTCCTAGAGTACTCCTGAATGTTGTGGAAGTTACTAGAGTTTCCGAGTCCTCTAATTTGTTATAAAGTACTCTGGAATTTTCTTAAAGTTACTCGAGTATTCTGGAGTCCTCTAATTTGTCCTAGAATACTCTGAAATGTTCTAAAAGTCTTTGGTATATAGTAAAGTACAGTAGAGTATTCTAGAATATATTACAATGCTACAAAATAATAGGAATATCCTAGACTTGTATAGAATATTTTAGAAGCCTATAGAATTGATGGGTGGTAGCCTATAAATAAGTGATGTCTCATTTGTAATAAGACAACTTAGGAAAGCTCAATAAACATTTGTTTTTGCTTTAAGCTCTTTAAGTGTTCTCTTCTTTCCAACTTAGTGTTTTCAAATAGATATAAATTCTAGCGGATGGAATTTATCACATAACTTGGGATTGACACTTAGGAATAGTTGGTAAGCAATAATGGAGTAAGACTGACTAAAACTAAGAAAATTGTGTTAATGCCGAAAAGATTGAGCATAGGGTAAAAACTCTAAATCTGTAACAACATGCCTCATCTATTCTTAAATAATTAAAGTTGCATACAACATACTGAATCCGAAGCTCATCCGCACTTGAATTTTGTCAGATAAAAAAGTTAAGTGCAAATGTTCCCTTCTTTCAAAAGAAAATAAAAAATCACATATGATAAGTTACACTTGCTAATATTCTATTATTATTTTTATATATGTTTCTATAAATTGCATATGGTTTAGTCGGTCGTGTACGCTAAAAGCCTAAAACCTCGGTCTTTGGATTTTCGATTGAGCCTTAATGTTTATATTATTATTATTATTATTATAGAAAAGTCTTCTTATTTCATTTAAGGGTATGTTTGGATACCCCAATTTCATAGTTTGGAATTGGAATTGGGGCCTCCAAAATCAATTCGATTGTTTGGAAACATAACTAAAATTTAGAATTTGGATTGTATTGGAATTCTAAATCACTCAATTCTATAAAACTAATTTCATCATAAATCGTGATAATTTAAATTCTAAATTTTAATCAATTATTAAGTAGTAACAAATCACATTTTTTTTACCATCATTAAAACATTTCAACTACCACTTGTGCCACCTCCTGCCACCGCCAACACCTCCGGCCACCCCCGTCACCGCCTCCGGTTGCCGCCACCTCTAGCCACCATCACCGCCGCTAACACATTATCAAAACAATGGAAATATTATGATTTTGAAACAAATTATAAGCTATTTAAATTATATAGAATTTAAATATTTATTGAATTTAAAATCAATGTATCTAAACAGACGCTTATAAGAATAAATCTTTCTATTGATAATATTTTTAAAGCATCTCCAATGTTAAATTTTCCCACACATCTTCTTAGTCGGGTCTCATTGCCACCTACACACTTTTCTCTTCTTACTCATTTAAGAATATATCTTCTCAAGGAGTCAGAATGCAGTATCATAGAAGTGGAAGGGTGTCGAGTGAACAATGAGACAATTTCATTTCTCCAGACATATATACTTGATCTCTTTCTGTACAGATTAACAATTAAATAGATGTCATTTTTTAGAGGAAGACTTAAGAAAAATCTAAGATTTCGGACCGACATTGACAAGGTCTCGTTTACAAACTGAGTCAAATGAGCCTGATGTTTTGTAAACCATCAAGTATCCAGTACATGACATTAGACCAGCATGCCAATTTTAGGGGTGAGCTTCGTCCCGTTCCGGACCCAGACCAATAGTCCGGTTGACAATTTATTAGCTGATCTTTGTGACAATCCTATTGTTTTGTGGAAATTATGGTCTCTGTTCAGAAGGCGCAGGGTATTCTTGTTCAAGTGGATTCGCTCAAAGTTAACGACAGTAATGGATGTTTAGAGATTACCCCAGAAACATGTAATGGTTGGCGGCATTCCCACAACATCAAAATGTTTAAACAAGTTAAAGAGTTTTAAGAAGTATCAGAAAAATAAACTTGCACAAAAAAGAAAATCATAGACAAAACATAGAAACGTACTCACGAATATATACTATTGACTGTAAGTTTACAAGCTGAAACCCAATAGCAACATCTCAGCGACCATGAATGCACATACAAGGACTACTTAATTACAAACCACGGACGAGCCTGACTCACTCAAGCTAACACATACAGCACCACGGCCCCATAAGTTACATAACAAACATAAAAGATTGCTCATTCTTGCAAGAATAGGAAGAAAGAATTGATGGCAATATTGTTGTTGCGGTCTCAATCTCCGAATCGTAATTTTTTCCAACCTTGAAAGTTGGATTAGGGAAGCTGTAATCTAAGTTAGCATCAATGTCTGTTGTACCTTCTATTACTTTGACTGTAACAAACATTGAAGGCCTTCTAGTATAATCACCTTGAAGGCACCAAGTTGCAAGCCTCATCATTTTCACAGCTTCCGACACTTCCATGTTGTCAACAATGTACTTGTTAACCAAATCAACAAGCTGATCTGTCTCTGCTTTTGTCTGGAACAAATAGAGCAAATGCATGAGTTCCTTTGGCTGTGAGCAGTCCAAATTTCTCCTTCCATGTTGCGTTGAGCTTCCATGTTTATTTTCAGATCAGTAGACTCGTGCCTTATTTCTCCAAACTTGGTCCAAACATCCTCTTGAAATTAGCGGAGGATGGCAGTATTCCTGTCGGCAGCCTTGGATGTTGTCGTTGCAAGCTCAGCAGTCGCTATGGAGATACTTGTAAGTTCTCCCAGCCTGTTGTATATGGCATCCAGACGACTCAGGATTTCAGAGTTTTCCGGTTGGGATGGAGAAGGGTTGAGATCCACTAGAATAGGCTCAGCAAAAGTGACAGCAGAGGTGGCATAGGCAGCAGATTCAGTTGGTCAGAAGGGCTGCTGGAGAGGTGGGATTCTAGAGTTTGAGGTTGAGGAGGAATCATGTGTAGGAAATGTATGGGTAAAAGATGAGTTAGATGTCGGGGGTGAGGGAGGAGGGGTTGGGGGAATTTCGATATCTGTGTCTGAATGATCACAGATATCGAAAGGGGTTGGTAGGGGTTCAGTTGAGAACCAGAAGGAAGAAGGGGGATAAGAAAGGTCTTCTGGTCTCACAGGGGTAGGTTCAGGTGGAAGGGGAGTAGGCTTGGGAAAGAGGTCTGTACTGACGAGAGTTCGAAGATGAACCTCGTAGAAGCAGAGGAAAGGGTAGGGGAAACAATGGTGTTAGGATCAAGGGGATGGGTTGGCTTGGGCCTGATTGTGTAGAAGGGTTGGTTTGGGTGGGAATGGTTTGGTTTCGTTCGGATGGTGTAGTTGGGTTGGTTGGATTACGAGGGGGTGAAAATGGGGTAGAAGGGTTTGGAAAGTAGTTGAAGGGAGAAGCAGGGGCTGGAGAGGGTGATCTGGGAGGCTCCTCCTGAGGGATAGACTCCTCCGGAGGGGGTGATTTCATCTGAGTAGATGACTCAGTAGAATTGGGTTGAGAAGAGGTAGATGGTTGTTTGCCAGCAGGCGTATCCCTTAGCAGGGAGTTCATTAGCCGGACAAAGGGCCTCTTGTTGGAAGGGCTATCCTTCACATTTGCAATGTAGTTGCGGAGCTCTTTGAAGATTATGGCGTTGTAATTTAGGCGAGAGCTCTAGTGAATGATGCTTGAGAGGTTGGGCTGTTGGGCTGTGAACGTATCATGGGCCCCATTCTTGAACACTAGAAATTTGTCCAACAGATGATTGGAGCAGCAGGATAAATAGGAAATCCTGGGACGTTGACGGAGGGGCTAGGGTAAATGACTCGTTCGGGGTCATGCACCTTCTTCTTGTCGGTATTGGTCTTGGTAGAGGATTTCACCTACAAAAACCATTTTCAGGAATTAGGGCTTTTCTCGAGGCAAAACAAACAACCAAAGATTTCATTTTTAAGAAATAAGATAAATTTTCAGATAGAAAATTTTGAAACCCTTGAACGTTTGGGCAGTTAAAAGTAGAGAAATATCAGCAGATAATCCTTGAACAAATGAGTATTCAAAGTACAGAAAAAAAATTGTTGGTTTCAAGGTTTTGAAATGAACAGCAATGGCGGAAACCGTCAAGATACGCAAAGCGTCTTTTCGGATTCCTCAACAATATGACTCAAAAGAAGAAATTTTAAGCATAAATCAAAAGAGAGTAATCTAATGAGTGTCGAAAAGCTTACCATCGTTGTTGTTAGAGAAGAAGAAGCGAGAAGTAATCGAAGAGAGCGAAGCAGTTGCAGAGAGGAACTAAGGGTTTGAATAGAGAGAGAATATCTGAGAGAGAGAGGGTTTGTAAAAGGCGGTTCAAAGTCTATTTAAAGAAGGAGAAAAGTCATTTTAGAGAAAATGTCTTGGATGATTGACGGGTGTCTTTCAAAAGATAGATATTTTTAAAATAACATAAAAATGTGACTTTTAACCCCTTAGCCTTTTTATAAAATCTTTTTACCCTTTAACAGACTAAATACTGAGATACTAACCTGGTCTTAACGAAGTTGAGCTATAATATTGACAAAGTTAGTAACAATTAAGTCTGCCGGTATGAAAGAAAACTTTGCAAACTTAAAAATAAACTTTAAGCTGTAGGATCAATCATACCAAGATTTCTTCTTAAATAAGCAAACCTGGTAGCATCCAGTGGCTTGGTGAGAATATCAGCCAATTGATGTTCAGTTGGAACATATTCCAAATTGATGTTACCTTTTTCCACATGATCCTTGAGGAAATGATAACGGATATCAATATGCTTTGTCTTTGAGTGCATCACTGGATTTTTTGAGATTGAAATTACAGGAGTGTTGTCACACATAATGGGATAATTTACAGTCTTGATGTTGTAGTCCACAAGTTACTGTTTCATCCATAGTAGTTGAGACCAACAGCTGCTGGCAGCAATGTATTCTGCCTCTGTGGTTGAGTTTGCAACTGATCCTTGCTTTTTGCATGACCAAGTGACAAGTCTATTTCCATGAAATTGACAAGTCCCACTAGTGCTTCTTCTGCTTACTTTGCAGGCTACATAGTCTGCATTTGAGTATCCAACTAGATCAAAGTTGTTCCGTTTTGAATACCAGATACCCAGATTGGTAGTTGTTGAAACATATCTGATGATACGTTTAGCAGCAAGCAAATGTGATTCCTTTGGATCTGCCTGAAATCTAGCACAAACACAAACAGCAAACATTATATCAGGTCTACTGGCAGTAAGGTAAAGAAGTGACCCTATGATTCCTCGATACTTGGTTACGTTCTCTTGCTTTCCCTTCTTATCTTTGTCAAGATGGCAGTCGGTAGACATTGGTGTCTCGAATCCTTTAGCTGAATCAAGACCAAATTTCTTGATAAGTTCCTTTGGATATTTGGTTTGACTGATGAAGATCCTGTCTGAAGTCTGTTGAATCTGAAGTCCTAGAAAGTAAGTGACCTCGCCCATCATGCTCATTTCGAACTTGCTTTGCATCAGCTTCTCGAATCTCTTGCACAGGCATTGATTTGTAGATCCAAATATGATGTCCTCCACATAGATTTGTACCAGAAGAGAATGACCTTTGTGCTTGAGGATAAACAGAGTTGTGTCTATTCTTCCTCTCACAAATCCTTATTCAATTAAGAACTTGGATAGAGTTTCGCCAAGCTCTGGGAGCTTGTTTGAGGCTATAGAGTGCTTTCTTGAGTCGGTATATTTGATCCAGCTTGTCTTGGATGATAAAACCTGGAGGTTGTTCAACATATACCATTTCTTGAAGATCGCCATTGAGAAAGGCACTCTTTACATCCATCTGATATACTTTGAAGTCCATGAACGACGTATAGGCTAGAAAGAGTCTGATTGTCTCTAATCTGGAAACAGGAGTAAATGTTTCATCGAAGTCAATTCCTTCCTCCTGTCGGTAGCCTTGAGCAACTAGTCTAGCTTTGTTTCTGGAGACATTTCCATCTTCATCTATTTTGTTCCTGAATACCCATTTGGTGCCTATGACTGGATGTCCAGTAGGTCTTTGAACTAAGCTCCACACTTTGCATCTTTAAAACTGGTTCAGCTCTTCTTGCATAGCTTCAATCCAGTAATGGTCTTCGATAGCTTCATCAATCTTCTTTGGTTTGATTTCAGACACGAATGCGATAGCAAACATCAATCTTCTTTGGTTTGTCTCATTTCGCAAACAACACTACTACTCTGCGAACTAACTCCCCGAGTTGAGATCATCAATGATTTGAGAGATGGGGTGATCTCTTGTTACAATAACAGCTGGAGGAAGATCACTTCTGGTGAGTTCTTCCCTTAAAGAATCTAAAGAAGGTAGAAAAGGTGATTCACCAAAATCAGGTTCAGAAGAGATAGAATTTTTGAGACCTTCATTTTCTAGTGAACAAGAAGGGTGAGTGATTTGCAAAGGTTTTAGGGGTAGAACAGAAGAGATGGGTTCAAGGTCAACAGAAGGGTTGTATGAGGTACCTGCAGAGTTGAAGTCTGCTGGTGCTGGTGTAGACACCCCAATTTCGTACCCCTGATATGTAACATGACATGAAATATCAAGACCTGTTAAAACTTCACAAAATGTCAAGTTACAGGGTTGAAAATGCAAAAGGACAAAGCAGGATGCGCAAAACAGTGAAATGCAGGGGTGAAAGTGCAAAAAAGAAAAGAACTAAAGCTAAGTTGGTGCCACCCATGATCCAAATGGGGGTGGCGCCAAGTTCATCAATGGGTGGCGCCCAGATTGGATCTACAGTGTTCCAAAACTGCTACAGGACAGCTACAGTTCGCCGTAATGTGCAAAATCCTCCGCGTTCTATACAATTGAGTGAAGCACGAATAGAGAAAATTTAATTCCCTCGGTGTCCTCTTCCCAGGCTATAAATAGAGCCTTCGGGGTTCACTTTCAGACACAACTTTCCTTCCCCGAAGAATTCTCCGCGTCGTTGTTACGCTGGAGAAATAGAGAGCGAAGTGAGATAGTGAGAGATCCTTCTCCAAAGCCTCGAAACCCTGCCAAAACTCCTCCAAACTCAAAACCCACCGGTTAAAGTGAGCCTTAGCCCCCCAGCTAGGTTTCCACCCTATTTCCCCGGTCCTAAAATCGCGGAAAGAGCAGTTGCTCTGCCCGATTTAAAAGGTCAAATCAGTCAGAAATAAGCTCTTATTCTGCCCGATTTCCGCCTCCCTCAAGCAACCAAAACAACCAAAATAAGCCGTTACTCTGCCCGGATCCCGAGGCAAAAAGTAACCTTTCGAAAGCAGTTATTTTGTCCAAATCCCCACACCACTTCATCAAAAAAGACTCCCTCTCCCTAAAGGACAGAGCGAACATACCTTAGTCTGCTAGTAGGTAAGTTTTTTAAAGTTTTTATTTGTAAAAGTGCTATTTTCCATCCGACCTAATATAAAAATGTAAGTCGTTGTGCTGACCGGATTTAGTTAAGAAATAGCACTAAAAAGAGCCATTATTATGGCCAAATATTTTTAAGTATATTTGTAATTATTTGTAAAGAGACGGATGCGAGTCCGTAAATAATGTAGCCGCGGATGTATTTGTTTTTATTTCCTGTCTTTTAAAGCTTTGTTTATCTGCTAAATAAATATAACAAAAAGCTTACTTTAGCAAAAACTATTTTTGAGACCGAAATGGCGAGTTTGGTGCCTAGCATCTTCTCAACTCGTAACTTAGCCTCCGAACCCGTTTTCATAATCTCTGGTTTTATTTTTTTGGTTTTGCTTTATTTATTCCTTAAAATAAAGATGGCGACTCTCTAAAACATTTTGGATCTAGTGGGGCATCGCAACATCTTTTCTTGCACTTTTCTGTTTTCCCCTAAAAAAGGGAGAATGAGAATGAAAATGTGATGTATTCCTATATCCTGGTATCCCCTAAACAATGGATAACTTGATGCAGGAAACCCAAAGCACCCATAGTGATCCGAAATAGGCCATAAGACTATTTTCATAAAATCCATAGTGGGGCCTCGCAACACTCCTTTCTTGCACTTTTCCGTTTTTCCCTAAAAAAGAAAGAATGGGAATGAAAGGGTGATGTATTCCTATATCCTGGTATCCCCTAAACAAGGGATAACTTGATGTAGAAAACCCAAAGCTCCCATATTGGACCAAAAATCCACTAAAGGCAACCGATGCGTATTCAAACGCGCTATCTCAGACAGCACTCCTCTCGCACTTTTAATTTCGTCTTCCTCTAAACAAGGGAGGGTGGAATGAGAGCAGTGATGTCCCGCATCCGCGCCAGCCCTATCCAGAGGCGGCGGCGCAAGTCCCGAACCCAGTGGATTAGCAGAACTAGATGAGTCTACAGTTGGAGGATTCTGAGGTGAAGTAGAAGTAGAAACTCTATTTGTACCTGTCTCAACATCATCAGAATCATGAGCAACATTTGGAGCCACTCGTGGCTCTATTAAATCATATTCATCAAAAGTAACATGCATAGATTCTAAGATTTTCAAAGAAGTTTTGTTAAATATGCGAAATGCTTTTGAATGATTGGAATAGTCCAGAAAAATTCCTTCGTCTGATTTTGAATCAAATTTGCCTCTATACTTTTCCATTGTATAGAATAAAACATTTACAGGCGAAGATTTTGAAAAATCCTATATTTGGGGCTCTTCCTCTCCATATTTCATATGGAGTTTTATTATGAAATTTGTTTACCAGAGATCGGTCGGGTAAAGCAGTGAATTGACGCCCGCCGAAGTATTTCGAAAGTCTAGCTTACGCCAAAGATAGTTCTTCTTTGCTTCAATGAGTGTTCTGTTCTTCCGTTCAGCTACACCATTTTGTTGAAGAGTTCCGACAGCAGAGAAGTTGTGGCCGATCTCGTGGTCATCACAATATCTTTCAACACAGTTGCTTTTTAATTCGGTGTTGTTGTCTGATCTGATGTCACTTATGTCTTCAAGCTTTTGAGTTTGAAGTCTTCTGAAAAAGTGCGGTGACTAGATCATATGTCTCATCTTTTAAAGTCATTGTTTCGATCCAGGTGAATCGAGAGTAGTCATCAACTACTACAAGGGTATACTTGTCTCCTGAGATATTGACGGTAGTGATTGGTCCAAAGAGATCCATGTGAAGAAGTTGAAGAGGTCTGGAAGTTGACATAACTGGCTTGCTCTTGAAGAAAGACTTGGAAAGTTTTCCTAGTTGGCAAGCTTTGCAACTTCTGTTGTGGTCGGCAGACACCGTAGGTAGACCTTTGACAAGCCCATCTTCGGAGAGCTTGGAGAGGTACTTGAAGTTGAGGTGGCTGAGACGCTTGTGCCAAAGCCAACTGTTGTCACGAATGTTGTTAGAAACTAGGCAAAGGCTGGAGGATCTCCCTAGAAGGTTTAAGTCCACGACATAGACGTTTCCTTGTCTATTGACGGTCAGTAATGTTGAGCAGGATTCATGATCTTTGATGAGACATTGGTTGGAGGAGAATTGGCAGATGAGACCTTTGTCGCTGAATTAGGATATGCTCAGAAGGTTATGCTTTAAGTCATTCACTAGAGAAACTTTCCTGATGGAGAGACTTCCTCTAGTGATTGAGGCATACCCAATCGTTTTCCCTCTTGCATTGTCGCCAAAAATTACTATAGGGCCTTTAGCTTCACCTATATCTGAGAGAAGATTTCTATTCCCTGTCATGTGCCTTGAAAAGCCATTGTCGAGGTACCAGATGTCCTTTTCTTCTGAATCTATAGCCATGAAGCAGACCTGAAAAAGTCAAAGGAACAAGCTCCCCTTTATTTTCTTTTGGGTCCTGAAGATTAGCAACCTTTTGGGACCCATACCAACCTAACCTTGAGAGAACTATGTCTCTCAGATTTTGGTGTGAACCTTAGCAGGTATTCTAGGGCCAGATGGCCTAAACAATTGCAAGAATGACATAGATGAAAGTTCTATGGATGACTGTGATCAGCTTTTGTTGTAGAGTGCTTGTGACTTTCCTTCTTCCCAACAGCCAGCTTGGGTTCGGCTAGCATGTTGACGGTAGGCTTAAGTGGCTTAAGTGGTTTCTGTTGAGTTTTCCTTGATCTATTACCAGCAGACTTAGCTTTGGCTGATTTGTTGTTAACTGATTTAGGAGGATTCGATAGAATTCCTTTAAGTTTATTGTTAATTAACTTGGGTGCTTTAGCCATTTCATAGACAAACTTGGTACCAGCAGAGATTTCGTTGGTTTAGCCAGACTTTGTTTTATCAGAGTTTTTGTCGGCAGACTTTGATTTCTCTACCGTTCCTTTTACAAGCTTCTCAATAGAATCAGTCTCTTTGGCTTCCCTTTGTGAGCCTTGGGGTAAACATATGGTACACTTGTATAGCCAAGTCCATTTTTACCCTTGTTGCCGAAGATACGTTTGGAGAAGGAAGCATCATCGGCGATCTTGGAGGTTTCACCTTTCTTTGTAACGAAGAAAAGAACATTCGAGTTGGGCTCATCATTATAGCCTAAGCTTTGATTTATCTCCACTTGCCTTTTGACTAGAGAGGATTCCTTCGAAGGTTTCCTTGGAGCGTTCGGGAGTCAATTGTCTTTTGCAAGGCAATTTTCTCCAGGTCTAGCCCTTTGATGTGCTCAACCAAGCAATCAACTTTGTCACAAAAGAATTTGTTCTCCTTTAAGCTTGATACTCTCCTGTTGACAGCTATTGAGAATTTGAATCTCAGCTGCCAGCAGTGATTTCTCATTAGCAAACTTTTCATGGTTCTTCCCAAGTTTTACATAGGCTACTCTGAAGGAATTCAACTCCTCAAGTATATCTTGATTATCCTTGAGTAGTTCTTCCTTACTGAAGATTTTATAGTTGATCTCACCTTTTACGAAGGGACTAGGAGAGATTTCGACTTCATGTTCAGAGTCATTGGTGGGACTTGATTCATAAGCTATTAAGCATATATTGGCTTGCTCACAATCATCCTCATCCTCTTCTGAATCTGTCTCAAACCATGTAGCAACCTGTTTCTCTACAATGTCTTTTGCCAACATACATTTTTGTTTTTGAAATTTTTTATAAGGAGGCTTTCGGTATGCTTCAAACTTTGGCTTCGAAGATTTAGATGCAAAATAATCAGGTTTTCTACAGTTATAACACATGAGCTCATTGTTAGATGGGCTTTCAGCAGATTTTCTAAAAGGTTGCTGGTGTGTGTCATTCCTTTCATATTTTGCAAATTTTTAAAAACGTTTAACAAACATGGCAAATTGTTCATCTGAAAGAAAATCATTTTCATAGGAGGAAGAAGAGGGTTTGTCTTCAACTGGAGTTACTTCTTGTACCATGGTTGGCAAGGACAAAGTTTTGAACTAATTGTCCTGCTCTAGAGCTTGACTAACTTCGAGCTCGTAAACCTTTAGACTTGTATAAAGACTACGAAGAGTAATTTCATTTAAATTCTTAGATTCCTTCATGACGGTAGTCTTAACATGCCACAGTCTACCTAGAGAGCCTAGAAATCTCATGTTCATTTATTTCTTGTCATAGGTTTTACCTAGAGAAAAATAACTATTTATTACCTCGCGAACGATCGTATGCTTGTCTCAAGGTCTCCTTGGGATCCTTTTGAAAGAGTCGAATTGTTGGAAGAAGGTGTGTAAGGGTAAAATAGGCATGACCTATTTTGGTTTTGTTTCTCCTTTCTTGGTCATTATGTTTAGGCAAGTTTGGTATTTTTGGAAACAAAATATTCCTAAAGATTTTTTGTTTTCTTGGTCCTTAAGTTTAGGAGTTATTTTGGAAGCCAAATCTAGTCAAAGATCCTTCCTAAAACCATGTCTCTAGAATCATTCTCCATATGGTAATAAAATCTAGGATTTATGGTAAGTGTATTTACTTCCTAACTCTAATCCTATTCCTTGTTGGAGTTTGCTTCCTTTTTTGTAGGACTTCTTCACAGATAAATAGAGGACTTGGGGCAGAGGCAAAATACACGCATATAGAGAGAATTCAGAAAGTTGAAAGCAGATTTTTTGAGTTTGAAGCGGTTCAGATTCGAAGTGTGCGAAATTTGAATGTAGCTTGAATGTTATAACATTCGAACTACATTGAAAGGCTGAAGATGTTTGTCTTCCGTGCTTTTTTTAGGAAGCTATTTGTTTCTTCCCACGTTTGTTATACCTGTTTTTCTGTGGGTTTTTGGTCTCCAAGACTTGGTGTCTTGTGAGAGTGTTTTGTTTGGTGATTTCACATAGTTTTTTGTAAATCAATTCATCTTTTTAAGTGAAATCTTTTTGGCCATGAGGCTAGATCTACAAGTATAGGCATGTAGATTGTTTGGTAAACCTTTGTGTTTAATTTCGTGCTTTAGTATTAAGTTTTCCGCTGTTTTACTTTTTCTAGCCATTGTGACTTCCATTGTAACTACATCAGAAGCTATATTGGAAACTACATTGGCTGCAGTTTTTGGAGAATCCTAGCTACTTTTGTTCTTTCAATTGGTATCGAGCCCTCTCTTGGCGCCACTAAGAGTTGATTCTCGTTGTAGCAGTGATAGATTCTCAATATGAGAATGTTGTTCGTCCTCCAATTTTGACTAATGCAAATTATTCTGTTTGAAAAGTCAAGATGCGTATCTTCATCAAATCAATTGATGAGAGAGCGTGGCTTGCTGTTTTGAATGGTTGGAGTCCACTTAAATCGACTGATGATGATGGAAATGTTAAAATCACTAGTGAGGAAAATTGGACCACTCAAGATAGAACCATTGCTTCGTTTAATTCTAAAGCTCTTTTAGCCATATACAAAGCCTTAGATGCCAACACCTTCAGAGTTATTGCAAATTATGACTTTTCGAGGGGATGTTTGGGATGCCCTTCAAACCTTATGTGAAGGTCCTGTTAGTGTTCGTGCTTCAAAACTTAGGATGCTTACTACTCAATTTGAGAACACTAGAATGAATGAAGATGAAGATATTATGTCTTACTATGCTAGATTACTTGATATATCTAACTCTGCTCTTGCTTTGGGTGATCCAATCACCAATGATCGTCTTGTAAGTAAGATGATGCAAACTTTGCCCGAAAGGTTTAATGTGAAAATTTGTGCTATTGAGGAAGCACATGATATAGACAAAATTGGTTTTGAAAGACTTGCTGGTATTCTTCAAAATTTTGAGTTAAACCTCAATGAGCAAATTAAAACAAAGGCAAAGGTGCATCATCTTACTCCTTACGTGGAAAGTATTGCTTTTCATACATTGTTGATATATCTTCGAATTGATTGAATTGCATAAGGAGATTGAGGAATCGATTTTGGTGAAGACTCAATTGGTTTTTAACAACAAAGTTTAAAAATATTTTGAAAACAAAGGGACAAAGCAGATCTCCATCTTCTATCTCCAAAACAATTTTCAAAGCGAGCCTAGCAAATTTCCTCCCAAAGAAAGTTCTTTTCAAACCCCTGAAAAATCTTTTACTAATCCTTTTGCTAAGCAGCCTACATCTAGAAGTAAAAATATTGATTCTATTCAACGTAAGGCTTGTCAAGGGTTTGGGCATTATGCTAATCAATGTGCTAATACTTTGAGAAAGAAGGGTTTGAATTTTTCTGCTACTTTGAGTGATAGTGATGATGAAGATCTAGGTGATCTCATCAACTCTCTTGCTATACACAACTCTCCATCGATTTTGCGGGATTTTCAGCCAATGTGACTCAGAATGTAGCTACACGAAGCTACATTGGGCCAGGCTAGGAAGATCATTCTTTGTTTTAACTCCTACGTCACGAGAAAATGGTGGAGAATCGAGAATCGGACTGCTTTGGAAGGTTACAAAGAGGCTGTACAAGGATTGGGAAAAGAGGGCTCATCAAGTTACATTGCTTGGAAAGGCAAATGACTTGCTAAAGAAGGCCAATGAAGAATAGAAGGAGTGTATTACAAAATTTGGAGAGTCTGCTGAGTAAGAAAGATGTTGAGATCGAAGCTGAAAGAAAAGCTCATCTAGGCAATGAAACCATGGCTAAATGGAACTCAATCCAACAAAAATGGATGAGAAGTTGAATTCTGGAAATTCAGGTAAGTCAGGAATTGGTTTTATGCCAAAGATATTTGTTAGAGAAGGTGAAGGTGTACTTCTGAACCAAAACAGGCCACACAAAATTTTCAAAATCCAAATTTCTTTGAAAAACCCAAATCAAGAAAGAAAAATTTTGTGTGTCATTTTTGTCACAAGCTGGTCAAATTCAGACCATTCGTTTTCTTAAAAGTTGTCTATGAGGAAGAGGTAAGGCAGGCCTTGGTTCGTCGGATCGTCATCAAATCAACAACCAATGCAACATCCATGCAGCAACATTGGAAGTCACATTCGAGCTACATCGAAGGTACATTCACGAAGCGAGGAATCAAAAAGCTTTAAAAGATGTGGGTTCCCAAAGGCGGTGACAAGAAGGGTAAATCCAAATATTGTGAGCCTTTTGACATATGCCACTGGTGCTAAGTGGTCTACGATGAATCTCGACTTTAGAGATCATGAATCTCTTGCCTGATCTTGAGAACTGCATCTAAAACCATTGAACTGCACTTTGATCGAGGCAGAACACACATATCTGGAAGTTCAATGGATGTGATTCAGAATATGACTCCGAATGTAGTTCTGAATGTAGCTACATCAGAAGCTACATCGGAAGCTACATTGGTCAGAAATTTGCAAGATTCAGAAACAGGTCCTGAACATTCAGAAATTCAGTCCATTTGGTTGATTGCAACCATGACATTCCTAGCCGCATACAGAAAAACCATCCAATCTCTCAAGTCATAGGTAATATTCATGATGACATATACACAAGAGAAGAGGTAAGGTTGATTCTCACAAATTAGCATGCTTATCAAAATATTTTGAGAGAAGCCTTAAATCTTTTATGGATGCTCCAAATGATAAAAGATTATGGACTACACATTGAAGTGTTAACCTTGTATTTTGATAACACCTATGTAATTTGTTTAGCACAAAATCCAGTTCATCATTCTCGAACAAAACACATTCATATAAGACACCACTTTATTAGAGACTTGGTTGAATATGGAAATTGTTTTCATTGTACATGTTGGGTGAAAATCATCTTGCGATATATTTGCCAAGTGTCTTGATTTTGAGAGATTTTTCAATCTTTGGAAATCTCGTGTTTTTGTGTGCCATATGATTTTACACTTAGTTAAAAAAATTAGGCATGATTGCATTTTGTCTTTAGAAGGCACTCTAGATCATTGTTTCACATGTATGTGCCTCTTATGGTTGCTTGGGAATTTCATTCAAAATCATTTGTGTGATTTCATTCGATTCTCCTAACTCTCTCCCAAAAATTTATTTGTTGTAAAATCTTAAGCCCACAAAGGAAAGAGCTACCTTTGAAATCTAGGGATGTGGCAATTTATCTTGGTATTATGGAACTTAGGTTCTCGTGGGTTGATCTTGAGAAAATTAGGGCCATAAAAAGAAAAAGTGTGAAAAAACGGAAAGCTACCTATGAACAAAGGTTGTGGCACCTTTATTTTGGGGCTTTGCCTTGTTTCATGGGTTGATCC
>CM028380.1:1170484-1274824 GCA_013146195.2 Codonopsis lanceolata
CCAAATGATGCTTCTGATCCACCATTAATCCTTCCCACAAGAAATCCCGCTCCAATTTTTTCAAGTCTTTGGCACACTGAAGCTGGGATGACAAATAAGGACATGAAGTATAAAGGTAAGGAGGATAGGGTGCTTTTATAAGAGTAAGCCGACTCGCCTTTGATAAACATTGCTTCTTTGATCCTGCCAGGCGATTTTGAAATCTCTCAACAACTGGATTCCAAATACTCTACTCTTAGAGGGAGACCCAAATAGGACGTAGGCAACTTTTTACAACCAAAAAAGTCTGCCAACTTCTCGATGTTCTCCACGTTTCCCACCGGCAAGATTTCACTATTAGATATGTTCACTCTAAGTCTCGAGACCGCTTGAAAGAACAACAAGACCATCCGTAAGTAACCCAATTGGGAAGGCTTTGCATCGCTAAAAACGAGAGAATCATCCACAAACAAGAGATGCGACACCGAAACAAAAGATCCCCCATCCCTACCAACACTGAAACCAATCAGGAAACCCCCCACAGTCGCTCTATCCATCATCAAGCTCACAGCTCCATCACCAGAATAAGAGAAAGGAGATAAAGGGTCCCCCTAACGAAGGCCGCGTGAGCTCCCGGAAAAGCGGGCGGGTTCACCATCGATCAACACTGAGAATCGCACTGAAGAGATACAAAAACTCATCCATTTTGTCCGCCTTTCCCCAAAACCCATTCTGTCCATCAGATAGATTAAAAATTCCTAACATGATCATAGGCTCGATATCCAATTTGCAAAGAAGACCCGTAACTCCACTTTTCAATTTGTCGTCCACTAACTCATTAGCTATAAATGATGCCTTGACGATCTGATGTTCACCCACAAACGTGTGTTGCGAATCCAAAATTACCTTGCCAACCATCTTTCTCAAGCGACTCGAGAGCCCCTTTGCAATGAGTTTGTAAATGCCTCCAATAAGACTGATACGCCTGTAGTCCTTTATGTCCATAGCGTTCTTCCTTTTCTGGAACCAACAAGATAAACGAGGCATTAATACTTTTTTTTCAAAACCCATTCTCAAATGAAAGAAGTGAAAGACCTCCATAATGTCTTCCTTCAGCACCTCCCAGCTATGCTGAAAAAAAGCCATAGAAAAACCATCTGGACCCAGCACTTTGTCTCCGTTCATGCTCTTTAAGGCCGCCCAAACTTCTTCCTCTGAAAAAGCCTGCTCAAGGGAGTCCCAGTCAACATGCTCTATCTCTAAAAGACCACCCCATCCATCCTCGGACGATGAACACCCGAATCTGAATATAAACACTCATAAAAGCCCACTATACCGTCTCTAATTGCTAACTCATCCTCCAACAAAACACCGTCAATGGAGATGGTTTGAATCTGATTCGCCCATCGCCCTTATTCACATTTGCCATTCGATGAAACAATTTAGTGTTTATATCCCCTTCCTTAAGCCATTGAACCCGATATTTCTAATGCCAACAACTTTCCCCTCAAATCAACAATCTTTCCGCTTCCTTTCTAAGCTCAATCCGACGATTAAAATCCTCACTGGACAACTCACTCAGGCCATCTTTCTCATCTAGAGACCTGATTCCTTCCTAAACCGTTCTTACTCTCACCTCTATATTGCCAAAATTATCTTTGTTCCAGATGATGAGATCCTTCTTAAGCTATTTCAACTTCTTGGCCAACCTAAAACTGGGATCTCCAACCACTTTTTAATTAATTCATACAAAAACTATTAATAACAGTAAAAACCTGCACGGATCATGTATTGGGTAGGAAGTTTGCTTTAGTTGAAATTTAATGAAAATGTTATCCCAGATTTTGGTTAGTGAATTTTTGTAATGTTTACGTTTATTTGATAATTTTATGTATTGATAAATGGGCGTCCATGCCCATTTGCACTCCGCCCATTTATGGCCATGTTAGCAAATGGGCACTCACTTGCCCACCCATTTGAGCCCGTCGCCCACATGGGCACTACCATACCCGCCCGTTTGCCACCCCTAACAAACACCCTTTAGAGTTGATGATTCATGCTTTATTGGTGGATGGACAGGCCATAAGTCCCAGAGATGTCATTTAACCCATCAGGCAACAACTTATGATGAAACAAAAACATTAGGACATGAGGTGCTCGAGAGATTTCATTATGTTACGTGCTGCACACACACATGACACGTGTGCAGTACGAGTTTTTCCCAATTATTAGCCCTGTCAATGTGTTGAGCACAGAAGACCAATCAAAGGCTTTCACAGGACCTTAGATTTCCAGATAAAGGGGGCCAACAGGAAATAAGGATGTGAGGCAAGATCAAGCCAAGAACTTGACGAAATATGACTAACTTGGGCTCCTTAAATATAAATGTCTAAAGTTGTTGGACCAACTAGAAACCTATTTGAGTAATCGTTGGTCAGCTTCCATGTCACCGAAAACCCAACTATCTCCACCAAATTACTTCAATGGCTTTACTTGTATATATTCCATACCCCCAAAATGTATCATTGTCAGCTAAGTGAAAATTAGCAAATACATACACACTTGCACATGATTCATCATTTGTATACAACACTCCCACCATTCCACTCAAGGCATCCTCCTCTTCTCTATTTTGGAACATTCCACATAGAGTTTGTTTCATAAGGTATTCTACTTTCGAACGTTGACTTTTTGACTAGAGTCCGAGGTAGTGGGTTTGACTAGGGGTGGCAATTCTTGTTATCGTGTCGTGTTAGCCTTCAATCTCTCTCACTTTGGTTCACCGGCTTTCTCTCTGTTTCTCAAACTTTTTTTTCAATTAGTACAAAAATACAAAAAATACAACAACAACAACAACAAAAAACCCAAAAATTCCATAGTCAAGAATCACATTGAATAAACAAATAAGTCAAATATCAATGAAAAAGAATCAAAAAAACAAAGTGAACTAACCTTAAATAAGGAGGAATATCTCTATCCAGACGATTGTCCATGAGTGTGATTCCTCGTCGACACTTTTTCTTTACAAAAAATAGATCTTCCTAAGCCGACATTGAAGTGAAATCACAACCTTAAACCCACGTCGTCTTCGAATCCAATCGAACAAAGAATATAATTAGGAGGAACCTGGGTTTCTTGTTTGGATCAATCCTTGAAGATTACGAGGATTAAAAAATAAAATTCAAGAAACAAAATTGAGGAGCGGAGAGAACGCGCGAATGCGAATCCCATGACTGAAAGACTGTCGGAAATTTTTAGTTTTTAATTTTGTACTCCTTTTCTTTCGTTTAATATAGAATTTGGTCCCTTAACTCAACACCTTTTATTTATTTGGCTCAATTTGTTTGAGCCTTCCTATTTTGGCCCTTAAACTCAATTTTGGCCTTATATTTAGTCCCTCGAGTGACACCCGTCTATTTTGATGTTAAATTTTCAAGATAATACCCAAAATGCTCTTAATGAAAGATGAGTTAGATAACAAGGTGGACTACTCTTGGAGGGAAAATATGTCGTCATCTTCTTTTCCCTCCCCTCTCTCTCTCTCTCTCTTATATTTTGGCCCTAGAATTGCACACTTCAGTATTATAAATAAAAATCATCATCGTTGATTTTTAAAATATCACTTTTAACATTAAATGTGTCGCTTTTAGTATAAAAGTGTCACTTTTGTCCCCGAAAATGTCACTTTACATTTAATGAAAATTATTACATTTTTTCGAAAAAGTGTCACATTTGCCCTTAAAAGTGACACGTTTATCCTTAAATGTGTCACGTTTGATCACAAAGTGACATTTTTCATTAAGAATGAAGTTAATTAAAATTTTAACTTGATTTAGGACTAAAATGCAAAGTCTGGACACAATTTGGAAGATGAACGACAAGCGCAATTAATGAAAATATTCATTAATGTGTTGTCCACTTCCGCCAAGATCCTCGCGTTCGAATGGGCCGGTTCAGTCATTTGATTCGACCTGATCCTACTTATTCAACTCATTTCTCTCTCTTATTTTTATTTGTTTCATTGATAAGTAACATGTGGTCTTATATGATGAGTTGCTCACTTCAATAGCCTCATTTTTATCATTTTGAGGCTCTGTTTTATAGATTTAAGATCCGTAAGACCGTTTTATACAAATTTTTGTCTTTAAGGAAAATACGTTTATCATTTTACTCTTACTTTTTCCTACTATTTTAATTATGGTCACATTCAAGGGCAGCTTCAATGAAAAGGCCACTAAGGCAACCACCGTAGGCACCTAATTATCTTAGGCCACTGAATTTTAGGGATTGTGTATATAGTAGTTTTATAATATATTTTTGTTAATTATATATTCACTCCATTAATTAGGCCTTAAAAAAAAGGAAACAATTCTCTTTCCTTCGTTAAGTATAACAACTAGTAAAATTTAAAAGTTTTCATATTTTGGGATTTGGAAATTAGGAAAAAAAATCAAACTTCAAAACAAATTGACTTTTGATTAAAATTGTTCACGTGTTTAAGTTAGACCTCTACCAAATCCGCGCCTCTTACAATTTGTCGATTTTTCGACTTTTTCGTGACTTACGTCTTCTCTTCTTCCGTTCCTTCCACAAACCTGATAATTATTGGTTCTTCAATCTTAGCAAATAGAGAAATTTCAATTCTCAAATATGAAAGATTAAATGGATTAGCGGTGTTATCAATTGAAAAAGGAATAGTAAAAAAAATTAAAATATGAAGACTTAGGGCATGTTTGATTTGACTTATCTGGAAGTGTTTATGACTTATGACTTATCATAAGTTGTTTTTGAAGCGTTTGATTTCACTTATGGTAAGATAAGTCATAAATCATGTACAAGCCACTTAAAGCACATGTAAGGTCATATGTTGTAAGCACTAAGTCTAGTGCTTAATTCTATTTTTTAAAAACATGTGAGTCCTCTTCTTTATTGAAATTTTATATATTCCAAGATTATCCTTCTTGATAATAGTAATAAAAACAAATAATAATAATAATAATAATAAGTATTATTATAAAAGGAATTATAATAATATTAATAAATAATAATATGAATAATAATAATAGTTATAATAATAATAATAATAATAATACTAAAAAGTAAAATTAATAATAATATAGTAAAAATAATTGTAATAATAATAATAATAATAGTAATATTAATATCAATATTATAATAATAAAATATAATATTAATAATAATAAAATCAATAATAATAATATAAATAAAATTAATAATATTGTTAATCTAATAAAATAAATACTAAAATTAATAAGTTATAATAATAATAAAAGTAATATAATGTTAATAAAATAATAATAATAAAGGCAATAATAATGATAATAATAAATAATAATAGTAATAATTAATAATAGTGATAAAATTTGTATTAATATTAATAAAATAATAAAAAAATGATAATAATAATAATAATAAATAAATAATAATGATTATAATACGATTAAAATTAATATTATTATTAATAATAGTAGTAGTAGTAGTAGTAGTAGTAGTAGTAGTAGTAGTAGTAGTAGTAGTAGTAGTAGTAATAATAATAATAATAATAATAATAATAATAATAATAATAATAATAATAATAATAATAATAATAATAATAATAATAATAATAATAATAATAATAATGTAAATCACATTTTGTGATGATCCTATTTTAGTTTTTATATTTGATTTCAGCACTATTTCAACTTATTAATTAAACACACGCACTAATTAAAGCTAATTAGCACTTTTAAAAAGCTAAATCAAACATCATCAGTTATTAGTCATCAGTCATAAGTAATAAGTTATCAGTCATAAGTAATAAGTTATCAGCACATATCAATAAGCTAAATCAAACAAGCCCTTAATAACTTTGCATCTCAAAAGACTAGAAGAATACACTTTAAATAAATACAAAATTTGAACAATCATATACTCCCTCCGTCCCCAAATTATCATCCTGCTTTCTTTTTTCGTCAGTCTCAAAATAATTGTGTTATTTGAAACTTTCTTTTTTAGGGTAATACTTTTACCACTTTACCATTACTTTTTCATCATATTTTAATTATGAACCACATACTCATGAGTTTTAAAGTAAACTACACATCAAACTAATAATAATAATTTAGTCAAATGTATTTTCTTAATCAAATGCGCTAAGTCCACCTAAACGATAATTTAAGGCTGAAAATAGTATATAGCTACTTGAATGACATATTTGGCCTTAATTTTGCTCTTCTTGCACTTTTACTTTAAACCACAATTTAGATAGAGTGGCTCTGGTTATATTCACAATGACTATAAAGTACTCCCTCCGTCCCTAAATAATCGTGTGGGACAGTTTAAGAAAAAAGTAATTGACTTGATTATTTATATTGGTTTAATATGTAGTTTCCTTTAATGTCCATGTATATGTGGTCCATAATTAAAGTAGGGTGAAAAAGTAAGGGTAAAGTGGTAAAAGTGATGTTCTAAAAATGTAAGTTTCAAAGTGAAAAATTATTTTGGGACGGACGAAAAAGGAAAGAAGGATGATAATTTAGGGACAGAGGGAGTAAATTACAAACTATACCATCGTTATAATAAAATTAATTATTTTTTTCTTAAATAATGTATCAAGTCAAATAGAGCGATTATTGTAGAACGAATGGAGTATTATTTAATTATTATTTTTTTAATGAACGATTATTTATGAACCGATGAGTACTTCTATTATTTAATTATTAGTTGGAAACAGCTGAGAGGAAAGATAGACTGATAGAGTAGTAGGCAATTTACAGATCATCGTAATAACTGCCGGATATTAGGCGGGGAGGTGGGGGAGAAGCTGGCAGTTGATGATTAATTGTGAATGGGCATTTTGATGGCAAACACTAAAGCAAAGAGTAATGGACTCGTTTCTTTTAGGGGAACTGCATAAATGATCCCTCCACTTTAAATTTGTTTACAAATTGTTTCTCAATTGAAGTGCGCTCGTCCGTGGTTTAATGTACACGTTGTTTACTCGGTATTTATCCTTCTGTTGGACGACTATTTGATCAAGCCACGAGAGGGGGTGCTGAAAGTGTCACCGTCCGTGACTGGTCCGTGATGTCATCGGGTGGATATCTGACTGTTTAGTCTGCAAAGAGAGAGAACACCGTTAGGGAGCTGGGAGGTGCTCCCAGCTAAAGCCCTCCGGTGTGACAGTCAATAACAAGGATATATATGTCTTGGGAACTCAGGCGTTCCCTCGAGTTACCGGTGAAATCAGTATTGAAAGTGTGCTTTTTGAGAGAGAGAGAGAGAGAGAATGAGGAGTCTTCTATAATGAGGGAAGACTCATCTATATATAATACCTCATGGACCTTTACTTACTTTGGACTCGGTCCCTTCCTTTGCTATGGACCTTTTGGCGAGTACTTTGGGAGTGTATTTTCGATGCACATCATTGTTAAAATTTTGTTGTTAAGTAATTGTGTGCATCTCATTGTGATCATTTTAACTTTTAAGGGCAAAGTAGGAAACCAAGTCAAAGTAATTGAATGATAACTCAAGGAATAAGGGTAAAAACATAGGTAAGACGGTCAGATATTTTTTGTAAGATGGATTTCCCGTATCCGATAAATTATATGCTGATGAGTTGAGTTATATGAGAATTAGACTACATCTTACAAATTAAAATTTATAAGATCGTCTTACAAAAAACTTAGGGTTAATATCAGTTTCGATACCCCAACTTTACCTGTTTTTCAGTTTTCATACTCATCATATCTAGGCAATCAAATTAAAGTCAAACATTTCCAAAATTGATCAATTTCAATCCCAATCGTTAAGCCGACCATTAAGAACTAACGGTGACGCTATCCTAGGTTGGAAATCGGTGACTTCTACACCATCACCCATCTACACCCACCATGCCCGGCCAACCCTCCAGAACCGTACCAGCTCCCAACTCTGTTTGTCTTCTCCAGATCAAGCCCTCTCCGTCCTCTTACCCCAGCTTCGATCTCTCCTCCGATTAAAACCCCCCTTCTCTATCTCACAGTAGCAACAAGCTCTACTTCACCGGGCGTTGCCATCTCTGTTCGTCTCAAACACAGATCCAACTGCCATCTATCTCTCTTCTCACCGGCGTCAATCCACGGTCGTCACCAGCCTCCTTCAATCTCATTTGACTTCATCTCCAACTTCGAGACTAAGTCGTGGGTCCTGTTTCTGTTCTGAGCCCTAGCCGCTGTCATCTTCAACCACCGTGATATGTAACAGATATGTCTTCGCTTTAACCTCGTTTCCAGCCTAAACCAGTCCGGCGAGACTCCATTGCCGGTCCAGCAACCCATCTCCATAGCCGCCTCAACATATTCAAACATATAGCTTGGATTTTGGAATTCCCACTCTTAAATTCTGACTATGCGAGTAAGAAAAAGAAGAGTCTCTGATTACTAGAAAGTTTCGCTTTTCTTACTATATTATAAGACATGGTTCCTTGGCCTTACTCGATGCCACGAAAATGATATAGGCAGAGAATGTCGACCTCAATAAAAGCTTCCAACTTTAATGTCGACCTCAATAAAAGTTAGGCTTAACACCTTTCTCAAATTCCCGGTCGCTTTCTCAGTCAGCCGGTGTTGGTCCCAAAATAGGCTCAATCTAGGCTAGAGGGGGGGTTGAATAGCCTAGTTATGTTATTATAAAAACTTTTTATAAACACTTCTTAACGATTTCTTAAAATGATTTAACTAGAAGTGTTAAAGTAACGGAAACAGAAGAGGTTCTAAATTGACTAGAGATCTGCTTAAGTAGTACAGATTCAGAAGAGGTTCTAGATCAGTATAAGCAGTTAATAGAAATTGTAAGAACAGATCAGACAGAGCACAGCGTTTTGAAGTGGTTCGTACTGTGAATAGTACTACGTCCACTACCAAAGTGGTTAGCTTTGGATTTTAAAAGTGCACTTGTTTATCCACTAGGTTTATGAGTAAGATCTCTAATGGATCGTGTACAAAATGAGTTTTTAACCAAGTGTATAATGGTGAGAGGAACAATCAAGGATTAATTGTTCTCACACGTGCTAATGTAAAGAACATTTTTTAAAGACAAACTAGATGAAGCTGAAACAAATTTAAGACGCGATCTGCAGCCTTCGGGAAGTTTGGTGAAGTGTTAGTTCTTGTCCTTTGATGTCTTGAATGCTTGAGTGTTGAAGATGAGGCTTGAGTGTTTAATGCGCAAGAGTTGTTTCTTGAGATCTTCAAAACTTGAATAAATACGAGAGATCTTTTGGACCGTTGATCGAGGCGAAGGGGTGTCCAACGTTCTATTGCATTGAATGCAATTCGGCGCTTTGGGAGATGTAAGAGTCACAGTCATCAGAGATGCAGTGTGTACAGAGAGGACATTCCCAATTAGAGTAAGGTTTCAGATTGCAGGCGTTGCGGCTTAAAAAGTCTTCTTAGCCAAAAAGGGTAATATCATCAGACTTCATGTTTCAGGAGACAGTCTGGACAGTTGTCAGCATGTAGAGTTGACTTCTTTAAAGTGAAGTTCGATGAAGACATTATAACTGGATATTTTCAAAAAAAACATCTAGATAGGTCTATACGTGTCATAATTTCATGATTTGGCTATTCTTGATTTTTCGCTCTTTGAGCAAACTTCAAAGTCTGCTGTTCTTCCAAGGCTGTTGTAGACGTCTACTTGTCCGCGCCTAAACTAACACTAAACAATTCTAAACAACTTTGTTCTAAGACAGTTGTCACACTAATCGGTACGCAGACCTTTTAGCCACTATACAATAGAATCAGAAGATGACTCAACCAAATCTGGAACTATAGGAATCAACAATCTCCTCCTATTTGGTTGATGTCATCATCTCAGCTACTAGCAGACTTTGAATCATGCAATGAGATAATAACATGTCTTAAAGATTTTTATTAAGAAGAGCAGACATGCCTCTCAGAGCAGAAGTCTTAGTAGAGAGATAGCTAGACTAAGTACTTACAAGATAAAAGCATTAATATCAAGTACTAAGTAGAGCAGAGTTTAAATCTTGAGATAAGCGCACATGCAAAATATAAAGATTTAAACATGAAGTTTAAATAGACCAGATCATAATAAGATAGAGCAATTTAAACCAAAAATAGACATAAGACATCTGTTACTAAACAAGCTGTTTAATTAGCAGAAGTTTTGCAAAGCAGCAGAGTTTGAAATAGAAGACATAGAACAGAATACCAATATGTTCAGAAGAGATGAGGCTGGGTGCGTCGACGTTCTAAGTAGTCTCCAACCTAGATCCTGATTCTATCATTGAGGCGTTCTCGTAGTCTGTTCTGTTCTTCAATGAGAGCTTGATTCAAAAAATGGGTAGCTCTCTCCTCCCTGATGGCAGCAACCCTACGCTGTTCAGCAGCGGCAGCTCTTGCATTTGCGCACTCAACATGGCGAACATCAGTGAAATCAGCAACTTCTCGTCTATGGATGATGGCCCGTGCCATTTCGGTCTTGAGCTCGTTAAATAGGGTACGAATGCTGATTTGCTGAGAGTGCAGCATTCCTATCAGAGCTTCATGTTGGTCTTGAACTAGAAATCGGTGAGTATTGAAGGCCTGAGCAGTGTCGTTCACCAGCTGATCAGCAATCTTGCCAATGTCGAAGATGGTGGCATGAGTGGCATTTAAGCCATAGCTAAGCACCTCGATCTGCTGTGCCATAGAAGAGACTGTGCTGTTGAGCTGTGCCAGCTGGGCATTGTTGGTGCGGAGGAGATCAAGAAGGGCAAGATCAACAGTGTTTGAAGGAAGGGAAGAAGGATTGAGGTTGACTGAGATATGAGTATCAGCAGTATGGGGAGAAGAAGCAGGAGAAGAGGAAGATGAAGTAGGATGGTGAGCAGCAGAGGTTGAAGGTGGAGGAGAAGTGGGTTTAGAATCAATTTCAATATCAGTAGATGAGCTACTAAAATTGGAAGAAGCAGAAGAGAAAGAAGAGGCTTCTAAAAGATAAGAAGGAAAAGGGTAGTCAAGTAGAAGAATGAAGTTAGGAGGGGAGTCAGAAGGGTAGAGAAGATCAGAAATGGAAGAGAGATTAAAGAGAAAAGAATGAGTAGAGTAGAGTAGAGTAGAGTAGATATATGAGGGTCAAGAAAGGAGAAATGTTCTGGCATAGAGAAGGAAGGAGAAGAGGTAGTGTGAGTAGGAATGATAGCTAAGGAGGATTCGGGAGGAATAGAGGAGATAGGTTCGGGAGAAGAAGGTGGAGAAGGAATAGTGTCTATGGTAGGAGAAGGTGGAGAAGAAGGTGTAGGAACCACAGACTTCTTGCGAAGCCTGCGTTTCTTCTTCTTTGGGACAGGGGAAGTGGGCTCCTCCTCAACGACAGCAGGGGTTGAAGAGGAAGTAGGAGAAGAAGGGGTAGCAGCAGGCTCCTCCCCAACAGCAGCAGGGGCTGTTGAAGAAGTAAGAGAAGGGGAGGAAGAAGAGATAGGAGATGAAGGGGGAATGAATGGAATGAAGGGTTCAGAAGGTTCGGTGCGTTTGGACTTATGGTTTCGAGAGTGGAGAGGAGCAGGGTCTGGTTCAGCAGCCTCAACATGTGAGAACCCAAACCCATTACTTGCATTACTTGTCTTATGCCTTAATAACATGCTTATATTATGCCTTAACATGTTAGATGCCTCTAATTGTTCATGCCATACTCACATGAGAGTATTATGTGCCTAGTTGCTTGAATACCTTCCTTGCATTGCTTGCCTTGCCTTGTACCATGAGTGTTTGCCTTAGCATGATAGCACTCGACCGAGACTTGTTATAGTTCTATTGTCCATCATAGATGACCTAGAACGTCCACCTTGATCATAGTAAGCTTAGTTGGAAGTTTGGAAACCTTCTTGCTTTGTTTTGGCCTTAGCGATTTCCCTCTTCTCCCGTTTTGCGCGTATTTCGACGTACGATTTGTTCGTTGAGTTCCCGGCCTTGTATTGAACTCTTAACCATGGTTAAACAAGCCTTTTCCATGCCCAAGATATCTTAGTTCATTGACGTTTGATCCGGGTTTGATTCGTCAACCAATCGTCGCATGATTCGAGCCTTGTCCTACCTTGTTCCGGGTGTCGTTCGGGTGTGTTTCGGGCTTGTTTTGAGTGGTGTTAGACCCTAGAATGGTTGCCCACAAGTTTAGGACCCTTTAGGACATGTTTAAGTCAAGTTTTGGAGCCCCAGTAGTTCAGGCGCCCGCATGGATCGAGTGAGGCGCGCGCCCCAGAAGCTGAGAGCAAATGAAAAACAGGAAACTAACCTGCATTTGAGGCGGCCGCATGGGCCATGCTGAGGCGCCCGCCTCAGCCCTTCACCAGCTACGGGAAATTTTCTCCCTCTTCCTCTATGTCCGACCTTTGACCCCTTTAACCCCCTCCTAATTGGCCCTAATCCTACCTATTAGACACTAATCAAGTTGGATTAGTCCTAACCTCAAGCTACCTCCATTTGACAAGTGGATTTGGAGGCCCTCTTCTTGTGCCAAGTGGATTTCCACTCAAACCATGCAAGGTATATAAGCCTTCTCTCTTGTTGATCAGCCATTAAGCTTCCATTCCCAGATTTCTCTTCTCTCTCTCTTGCCATATTAGTGTGTGTAGAGAAAAGGTGAGACTAGTGTGTGTCTACTCCATGGATTGAGCTCCCGACCTCCGTTTGCCAAACCGAGACCACCGGAGTGAAGCTACCGACAAGGAGATCATTTCCATCCGATTACTTTGTGTCCATTCCATCTCTTTCTTGGGTGTAATGTAAGCTATCGATTCCCCTTAGGATGTATGCTAGATATGCCATGTCCCCCCTCTTCTTGTAAATCCCATGCTCCTACAATGCTCTTGCCATGATTATTGATGAATTGGTCTTTTGGGATTTTTGATTAATATGATCATCTTGTTAAATTAGTCCTATGCCTAGAATTAAATATGTTCTATGCCCTCTTAGGAACAACTAATGTTCTTGGACTATTGGATTTTAATGACTTTTGGAAACTAGGAATTCTAGGGTTCCATATGCCATGATTTGTTCATCTTATTGAATTGGGTCCTATCTTGAGAATTAAATGTGTTCTATATCATCCTATGAATAAATAATGTTCTTGGACTATTGTAAATTATCAACCTTTGAAATAATAATTCTAAGGCTCCTTGAAATTGAATTGATGATAATCCTTGACTACGGTTATTAAATGGATTAATGACCGCACCGATCATGTACGAAAACTTAGAAAAGGGTTTATGATGCATTTAGCATCCTAACTCTATTGGATGAATTGTTAGAGACGACTCAACGGAGTCAAGCTTAGCGAGCTATTGAACAATACCGGCTCACCGATCAATCCCTACGACGTTCTAAACGCGTTTCCCTAAGAATAATAATTCTTGACTTTGAACTTGAATTGATTGCCTTGCTTGATCTTGAATGTCATATTATAGAATACTAAATTGACATGTGAGTTCGCTCTTGTCGGACTCAATCCTACTTGGTTATTGATGAGAATAATTTACTTGTCATGAACGAGATCGCTCTTGTCGACCTCGTTCACTACTTGATATTTTTGTTAAGTATACATTACTTGGCATTGCATGAGTCCAGCTGGCATCCTGTCCTTGTTCACACGCCTCCACCGTGGGGTGGGAAGTAGTTCCCTTTGTTGCATCAATACGAGTACCATTGGTTCTATCCCGAGCATTCCCTCGGAAGGTCGATGTACTACACGCATCTGACACATGCACGCTCAAGATAACGCTTGTATGCAGGAACTACGTAGCGGCCCGGCTCTCCATATATCCTTATCCTATGTGATTTAATTATGCGCACTTATGTGAAACAATGTGCATCTCGGATATATGATCTCTATGCTTATGTGACTATAACTTGCCTTGTATGTTGCATATTGCCATGACATGCATGATTGATAGCTTACGAGTCTTTATGACTTACCCTTTCCCCTTTACTGCTTTAGATCCTAGCAAGACAGGTCCGGTTCGTTGACTCGCGGTGTTCGTGCCTTGACTCCCTTTTTGGTCCGTCGTCATTGTGAAGAGGTGGTTTAGATGTTCTCTCCTCTTGTTCATGTTTTGTAAGGACGACGGGTTTAAGCAAGTCAACTAGACTGTGCTTGGGTATTTGTATATAACTTGTTTGTTTACTCTTGTTAGCTACTAGTAGTTATAACACTTGTAGTACTTGTATCTCTTTTGTGCCGGCATTGTGTAAGCCGAGCTTTGGTTAACTTGTTATTATCCCACTTGTATTAGTCTTCCGCTGAGCATCCTATTAGCTCTTATTTAATTCTTGTTCATAAATGTTAGCTTGGGTTCCGGCATGTAGTGTCGCCGATGACTTGGTTTAAATTGCTTAACTGTTTTATCAGGTTGAAAAGAGTTTTAAAAATACCGGCCCTTTGGTGCCGAGGCGTGCTACGTCTCTAATGTTGCGTCACGTCGTTTTTAAAAATTAAGTCCTTGCATGTTTAATTGCCTACTTGTTTCCTTCCTTATTTGGGCGGTCCGACCCGCGGTCCCATCTCGGGCCAGGCGGGATAGGGCAGGAGCGAGAAAAAGTACCTTTTGAAAAATATCTCAACCAATTTTGAAATCAGTCCCTTTCAATTTTCATAATTAACCTTTTAATACTAGGAGTTTAGAAAAACTCACCTTTGTCTCCAATTATGCGAATTCTTGAATTTTCTCTTAAAAGAAATAAGTGCCTTAAATATTATATTAAGTGCCTTAAGAGAAGTTGTTAAGTCGCTCAAAAATATTATAATAAAAATAAATTTTTATTAAAATTAAAAATTAAGCTTGATTGGGTCAAGCATACCAAGCTCTACCATGAGATAAGCAAACATGTCTGCTTCTAGTGCTTTTGTGAAGATATCTGCCAGTTGATGTTCAGTTGAAATGTACTTCATGCTAATGTTCCTCTTTTCTACATTGTCCCTTAGAAAATGATATCGAACATCAATATGCTTTGTCTTGGAATGCATCACAGGATTGTAGGTGATCGAGATTGCTGAGGTGTTATCACACATGATTGGGCAGTCTGCTACTTTGATGTCGTAATCTACCAAGCGTTGTTTGATCCAGCGGTTGAGAAGCGGCTACCGGCGGCTATGTACTACTGCCGGTGGTGGAGTTGGAAACCGATGTTTGTTTCTTGCTAGCCCAAGAGACAAGTCTGTCTCCTAGAAATTGACAAGTTCCACTGGTGCTTTTTCAGTCGACTTGGCAGCGAGCATAGTCGGCATCTGAGTAGCCAACTAAGCTGAAAGAAGATTCCCTTGGATACCAGATACCTAAGTTGGTGGTATCTGATACATACTTAATGATTCTTTTAGCTGCAAGTAGATGTGACTCACGAGGGTCTGCTTGAAATCTAGCACATACCCCAACAGCATACACTATGTCAGGTCTGCTGGCGGTGAGATAGAGTAGAGATCCAATTATTCCCCTATAGTGGGTGATGTCAACTTTCTTTCCTTGTAAGTCTTTTGTAAGTTTGCATTTAGCAGCCATTGGTGTATCGAAGGTGTTTGTCATTTCCAATCCAAACTTTTGACAAGTTCTTTAGCATACTTGGATTGGCTGATGAATATTCCTTTGTTGGATTATTGAATTTGAAGTCCCAAGAAGAATGTGAGTTCTCCCATCATACTCATATGAAATTTTCCAGTCATGAGTGTTTCGAATCGCTTGCACAACTTCTCATTTGTAGATTCGAAGATGATATCATCGACATAGATTTGTACTAGAAGAGAGTGCCCTTTGTGCTTGAGAATGAGCAGTGGTGTCTATCTTCCTCGCACAAATCCTTTGTTCTACTAAGAATTTGGATAGAGTTTCATACCAGGCACGGGGAGCTTGCTTAAGGCCATAGAGGGCCTTCTTAAGCTTGTAGACATGAGTCTATTTTCCTTTTTCCACGAAGCCTGGAGGTTGAGCAACATAAACCGTTTCTTGAAGATCACCATTTAGAAATGCGCTCTTGACGTCCATTTGATATAGCACAAAGTCCTTGTATGTAGCATAGGCTAAGAAGATTCTGATAGCTTCGAGTCTCGCTACTTTGGAGCAAACGTTTCATCGTAGTTGATTCCTTCTTCTTGGCGATATCCTTGTGCAACAAGTCTTGCTTTGTTTCTAATGATGTTCCCATCCTCATCCTTCTTGTTTCTGAACACCCATTTTGTGCCAATGATAGTATGATCAGCAGGTTTTGGGACTAGCTTCCATACTTGGCATCGTTCAAATTCTTTGAAGTTCTTCTTGCATGGCTTCCGACCAACTTGGATCTTGAAGAGCTTCATCGATCTTCTTTGGCTCATCTTACGAAGCGAATGCGGCCAGAACATACATTCATTTTTGGAAGATCTTAGGTCCGTACTCCAACATGAATGTCACCAATGATTTGAGAGATTGGATGGTCTTTACAAGTTCTTGTGACAGCAGGAATGTGATGATTTATTGTTGTTTCTTCGTGACGTGATTCAGAAGGAGGACTAGAAGGAAGATCAGCTGTGTCTTGATGAGTATTTTGTTCAGAATTTGATTCAAAGGTAAGTTGAGGAAGAGGATTTTCAGGTTCAGAAACAAAGGGTTACAGGTTTGAGTTCTCTTGAGCGGGGTTGAAGTCTTACGGTGACCCATTTGATAAGAAATGATGGTCAGGGATATTTGATTGAGTTGCTGGTGGTTGGATTAGGTATATGAGAGGATGATGGTTGGGAGGTACCTGTCTCAACATTAACAAAATCATCAGCAACATTTGGAGCCACGTGTGGCTCTAATAAATCAAATTCATCAAATGAGACATGAGCAGATTCAACTATTTTTAATGATCTTTTGTTGAAAACCACAGTAAGCCTTGGAGTGTAAAGCATAGCCCGGAAATACACACCTTCATCGGCTTTGTTATCAAATTTGCTTACGTAGTCATTACCATTGTAGACTACGAAACATTTACACGAAGATTTTAAAAATCCAATGTTTGGGGCTTTACCTCTCCAAAGTTCATAGGGTGTTTTACGTGAAATTTGTTGATCAAGGATCTTTGAGTGAAGCAAGCTGTGTTGATGGCTTCTGCCCAGAAATGTTTGGGTAGCTTTGCTTCGGCAAGCATAGTTTTAGCGACTTCGATAAGTGTTATGTTTCTTCTTTTAGCTACGCCATTACTTTGTGGTGTCCTTCTCGAGAAGTTGTGACCAATACCATGATCATCACGATACTTTGCTATTCCATTATTGGTGAACTTCGGTACCATTGTCGATCGAACATCAGCGATTTCATCTAGTTTTTGCGTTTGCGGTCTTACGAACAAATTTGTGAGAAGATCGTATGTATGGTCTTTAGAAGACATCATCTGTCCAAGTATATCTTGTATAATCATCCACTACTACTAGCGTATATCGTGACCACCATAGCTAATAGTAGTCGGTCGAAAGAGATCCATGTGGAGTAGTTGCGAGAGGTCTTGATGTTGAGAGTCTGGTTTGCTCTTGAAAGATGTTTTTGAGAGCTTTCCCAGTTGACAAGCTTTGCAAGCACGATCATGATCAGCAGAGACCTTTGGCAATCCTTTAACTAGACCTTCTTTGGATAGCTTAGATAGATATTTGAAGTTCAAATGGCTGAGTCTTTTATGCCATAAACTCTTGTCTTGGCGAGTTTGCCACAAGACATAAGACTAGCGACCTTGCCATAAGCATTCAAATCTATCACATAGACATTCCCTTGTCTATGTCCGATTACAAGGTTGAGCGAGAGGCTGGATCCTTGATATCACATCTGTTTGAGGAGAATTGACAGATAAGTCCTTTATCACAGAATTGAGAAATACTCAGAAGATTATGTTTCAAGCCTTCTACTAGAGAGACTTTTCCCAATGGAGAGATTTCCTCGAATGATGGATCCGTAGCCAATTGTTCTTCCTTTAGCATTGTCTCCAAAGATGACTGGAGGACCTTCTGCTTCAGAGATGTTAGAGAGAAGGCAAGATTCTCCGGTCATATGTCTTGAGCAACCACTATCTAGATACCATACATCTTTCTTTTCTGAACTTGAAGCAGCCATGAAGCACACCTGAGATGTAAAGGTAAGAAAATCATGGTCCCCTTTTATTTTTCTTATGGGTCCAAATGGTTAGCGTATTTTGGAACCCATACTTGCCTAATTTTTGGAATAGGGGATCCGAAGCTTCATGATGGATTTCAGCAGACATTCATGGACCAAGTGGCCAAAACATTTGCAAAAGGTACAATGATGGAAATTACAAGTCTATTTGATCATCTTTGGGTATTGGAAGGTTTTTGAACATTTTTCTTATCGGCGACTTTTGATTTAGCAGTCTTGTTAACGGCAAGCTTAGGGACATCGTGTGAGGCTTCTTGAGTGCATACAGTCTTTGCTTTAGCGAAAGAGTATTTCTTTGGTAGTAGATTTCGATACCTCATACATTTTGCCTTTAAGCTTGGTATCAACATTACGTGTAGTAGCGGCACCATCATCTTGTTGATGAATCTAATAGGTTTGAGTAGACTTTTCGTAGGCCCTTGAAAGCAGGCCTTTGCTTTCACGAAGTCTTTGGTGGAGGGCCGTTGAGAGTCTGCACCACCTTTAGCAGGTTTCTCTCCAGCAGATGATTGTTTTGCTTTCAAAGCTTCTTGTTTTTGATAATTTGAACCTTAGGGTATTTATAAGGAGTAGCAGTATAACCAATTCCTTCTTTACCCTTGTTAGGTTTCTGATATTGTGCAGGAACATTACTATTTACTGTAAAATGTTCATTTTCCTGTTCAGAGGTTGCACCAGAAGTGTTTTAGAGAATCTAGCCAGATTTATACGTTGAGGGCTTCGATCTCCAAGAATTTGATCAAAGACTGCCGTTGAGTTATTCCATGAGTTGATGGTCTTTTGCAACTCATCTTTCTCAGCAGATATCTCTTTGGCATGATCAATAAGGCAGACAACCTTTTCATTGAGAAATTTGTTCTCTTCTTTTAACTTGATATTTTCCTGCTGGACTCCATGGAGAGTTTTTAACTCGGCTTCGGCATGGATTTCTCGATTCGACTTCTCATGACTTTTAGCTAACTTAACATAGGCCTTTCTAAATTCATTGAATTCCTCTAGCATGTCTTGAGCATCCTTGAGGATTTCTTCTTTTGAAGGCTCTTCAGAAGATTGTTCAATGTTAGCTTGGAAAGGAGAGTATTTAACTTCACTATCTGAATCATAGGTGGGAGGTGACTCTAGAGCAACAAGGCAAATGTGTGCCTGCTCGGGTGAGTCATCACTATCATCCTCATCAGAATCAGTTTCAAACCAAGTAGATACATGGTTTTCTTCTAAGTCCTCAGCCAGTAGACCTCTATGTTTAGAAAATGATTTAGATGGTCTCCTTTTATAGGCTTCATATTTTGGCTTAGGACATTTAGAAGCAAAGTGACCAGGCTTCCTGCAATTGTAGCAAACTAACTCATTGTTGTGTGAGTTTTCAGCAGACTTTTTGAAAGTCTGCTGGTTTGCTTCCTTCCTTTTGTTAAATTTTGAGAACTTTTGAAACTTCTTAACGAACATGGCAAATTGCTCGTCAGAATTTCATTCTCATTTGAAGAAGTAGATGGTTTATTTTCTTGGGCGGGAATTTCTGAGATAGCAAAAAGAAGGAAGTTTAAAATGTTTGTCTGTTCTTGAGCTTGAAGCAATTCTTGCTCATAGGCAGTTAAACTTCGCATACAAACTTCTGAGGTGCATGGAGTTCAAGTCTTTGGACTCTTTTATAGCAGTGGTTTTAACATGCCACAAACTTCCTAGAGAAGCTAAAAATCTCATATTTCACTTCCTTAACACTATATTCTTTTCTAAGGAATAACAAGCGTTTACTACCTCACAAAATGCATCGTAGGCTTGTCGTAGAGTCTCCTTAGGATCTTTTCATGAAGGAATCAAATTGTTGAATGTAGTTATACTTTCTGTTGTCTCTGGTGGGCAGATCTCCTTCAAGATATTCCACCAAGGCTTCCCACATTTCCTTGGCGGTTTGCATCGATGATCTGTTGATATGTGCTTGTGTCGGCAATTTGGATATGATATGAATAGCTTTCTTTGTCGAGTTCAACAAGCCTCCTTTCTTCGTCGTCCATTCGTTCATGGATTTAGGTATCTCGGGAGGTCCAGCTACTTCTTGGCAAGTAGGTTGGGTTTCATTGGAATATAAGGACTGTTAGAACACATTGCCACAACCGATTGTCAATAGAGTTCATATATCTCATAACTTTATCTTTCCATACTTGAAGTGGCCTTCGTCCAATATTGGGGCGTGGTGGTATTCAGTAGGCGTATATAGTGAGCCATAGGATCTATTCACAAGAGGTTAAGCTTGGAAAAATGAATTTTCAAAGAATCAAGCTCTGATACCAATTGTTGGTCCCAAAATAGGCTCAATCTAGGCTAGAAGGGGGGGGGGGTTGAATAGCCTAGATATGTTTTTATAAAAAACTTTTCGTAAACACTTCTTAGTGATTTCTTAAAATGATTTAGCTAGAGGCGTTAAAGGCGGAAGCAGAGGAGTTTCTGAACTATCAAGAGTTCTGTTAAGGTAGTACAGATTCTGAATAGATTCTAAAATAGTATAAGCAGTTAACAGAAGTTATGAAAACAAACAAATCAAACAGAACTCAGCGTTTTGAAGTGGTTCGTACTGTGAATAGTACTACGTCCACTACCAAAGTGGTTAGCTTTGGATTTTAAAAGTGCACTTGTTTATCCACTAGGTTTTTGAGTAAGATCTCTAATGGATCGTGTACAAAATGGGTTTTTAACCAAGTGTATAATGGTGAGAGAAACAATCAAGGATTAATTGTTCTCACACGTGCTAAAGTAAAGAACAGTTTAAAAGAAACAAACTAAATGAAGCTGAAACAAATTTAAGACTAGCAGATCTGCAGCTTCAGGAAGTTTGGTGAAGTGTTAGTTCTTGTCCTTTGATCTCTTGAATGCTTGTGTGTTGAAGATGAAGCTTGAGAGTTTAATGCGCAAGAGTTGTTTCTTCAGATCTTCAAAACTTGAATAAATACCAGAGAGATCTTTTGGACCGTTGGACTGAGGCAGAGAGGGTTGTGTCCAACGTTCTATTGCATTGAATGCAATTCGGCGCTTTGGGAGATGTAAGAGCCACAGTCATCAGAGATGCAGTGTGTACAGAGAGGACATTCCCAAATAGAGTAAGCTTTCAGATTGCAGGCGTTGCAGCTTAGAAAGTCTTCTTAGCCAAAAAGGTAATGTGTCTTGAGACTTGAGGTTTAGGAGACGATGCGGACAGTTGTCAGCATGTAGAGTTGACTTCTTTAAAGTGAAATCTGATGAAGACATTATGACTGGATATTTTCAAAAATATCTAGATAGGTCTATATGTGTCATAATTTCATGATCTGGCTAATCTTGATTTTTCGCACTTTGAGCAGACTTCAAAGTCTGTTGTTCTTCCAAGGCTGTTGTAGAAGCTTGCAAAACCGCGCCTGAACTAACACTAAACGGTTCTAAACTACTATGATTCTAAGACAGTTGCCACACTAATCGGTATGCAGACCTTTTAGCCACTGTACAATAGAATCAGAAGATGACTCAACCAAATCTAGAACTATAAGAATCAACATGGCAGCTGTACGTTCTGATGTTGAAAGAGAGAAGAGGAATCAACCCAGAAACTGTTACAAGATGGATAAGTTCAAGCCCTAAGGGTTCGTTGTTAAGAGACACCACATCCAAGAGACATCCTAAAGCCGTATTGGTTGCCATTTTCCAAAATAGCTAGGGTTAGGGTTTTGAAAGAGTGAAGGTTTGAGGAAGAAGAAGGTTTAGAAGAGAAAGAAGAGTAGGTACTGATGAAGTGAAGAGGGAATGGATATATATAAGAGGGGTTTTATAAGCACGAATGCTTATAAAAGTTGAGAAAGTGGGTTTTAAATGCAAAGATATGAAGTGTAGTCAAAAAAGTACACATAATTTTGGTTTTTGCTAAAAATGTGATTTATGACAAAAGGTTATTTTCACAATGATGAGCCGTTTTTGTGTAAACACGTCACTTCAACCGCCAGTGTTAGTGGGATAGTGGAGAAGTCGTTTTGGCTTCTCAAGGAAGCTTCGCGAGTTCCAAGGAGAAATAAAAAGGCGAGAAATAAATAAAGGAATTTATAAATATCTAAATTTAATATGAATCTTAGCTGAGATACGATCAGCTTTGATTTAGGGATTAGAAGCTACCTGAGCAGTGACTATAAGGTCAGTCACTGTGTTGTCAGCTGATAAAATTTTGTCAGCCAAAAAAAAATGTTAGCTGATAACATTTTGACAATAGTGAGATGTCAGTTGTTGGCTGAAAAATGACAACTGATGAATGTCAGCTGATGACTGAAGATTGTCAGCTAAGAATTCCAAACAGATTCATGAGACAATAGTTGTCAGCTAATGACTGACGATTTTTGTCAGCTAGATGAGACTTGGCTGACAAATCAAAAGTCAACGCTGATTTTCTTTTTCAGCTGCTCTATTCATCCTGCAAAGATTAATGGTACAGAATATCTTTCTATGACATTATAAGCATTCCCAATTCACCTCTTAGAAATTCAAATCTATCAGATTTTAAGGCTTTTGTAAATATGTCAGCTAATTGAAATTCTGTAGGAACATATTCTAACTGAACATTACCTTTTTCAACATGATCTTTTCAGAATTGATATCTTATGTCTATATGTTTGGTTTTAGAATGCATAACAGTATTTTTAGAAACAGAAATAGCAGAAGTATTATCACAATAAATAGGACATGTTCCCATTTCTATTTCATAGTGTGGGTGCCCCGGATGACGCCCGCGCCCCGCGCTCCCTTGGTTAGGGGAATGCGGCGTGCGGATGCGGACACCACGCTTTCCATTCCATCCTCCCTTGTCTAGGGGAAAACGAAATTAAAAATGCGGAAAGGGTGCTGTCAAAAAGCGCGTTGAATACGCATCGGTCACTTTAGTGAATTTTTGGTCCGTTATGGGAGTTATGGGTTTTCTGTGTCAGGTTATCCCTTTTTTATGGGATAACAGGATACAGGAAAGCATCACCCTTTCATTCACATCGTCCCTTGTGTAAGGGAAAATGGAAAGTGCAAGAAAGGATGCTGTGGGCCCCACTACAGACTTTATGAAAATTGTCTTATGGCCTATTTCAGATCACTATGAGTGCTTTGGGTTTTCTATATCAAGTTATCCCTTTTTTATGAGATACCAGGATATAGGAATACATCACCCTTTCATTCTCATTCTCCCTTTTTTAAGGAAAAACGGAAAAGTGCAAGAAAGGATGTTGCGATGTCTCATTGCGATCCAAAATGTTTTGATAGAGTCGTCATCTTTATTTAGAGGAAGAAATAAAGAAAAACAAAAAAAAAAAAAGAAAACCAGAGATTGCAAAAACGGGTTCGGAGGCTAAATTACGAGTTGGGAAGGTGCTAGGCACCCAACTCGCCCTTTCAGTCTCAAAAGCGGTTTTTGGCTAAAATATGTTTTTTGTTATATTTTTCTAGCAAATAAATAAAGCATTAAAAGACATAAAAGAAAAGCAAATACATCCATTGTTTACATTATTTACGGACTTGCAGCCGCCTCCTTCCAATAATTACAAATACACTTAAAAATATTTGGCCATAATAATGGCTCTTTTTAATGCTATTTTCTAAATAAATCCGGGCAGCACAACGACTTTATATTTTTACATTGGGCCAGATGGAAAATAGCCTTTTATAAATTAACGCCCTTAAAGGCTCACCTTTTAGAGCGTGGTGTGCTCGCTCTGTCCTTCTCGGGAGAGGGAGTCTTTTTTTTTGCTTTGCTGCTGCTGCTGTTGTTGCCGTGGTTCGAGCAGAACGTCTGCTTCCGAAAGTTGATTTTGGGCACCGTGAAACGGGCGGAGCAACAACTTGTTTTTTTTCCTGCTGCGTGCTTGCTGCTAGCGGAAATCGGTCAGAACAAGGGCTTGTTTCTGACGGATTTGGCCTTTTTACTCGGGCAGAGCAACGGCTCTTTCCGAGGTTTTTGGAACGGGGAAATAAGGTGGATACCTAACTAGGGGGCTAGGGATCACTTTGACCGGTTGGATTTGCTTTTGGAGGAGTTTTGGCAGGGCTTCGAGGCTTTTATAGGAGGGGGCGCTCACTATTCGCTCGATCGCTCACTATCTTAACAGCGTAACGAGAACGCTGAAAGCTTGGGAGTATTTTTCGGTGTCCTGAAAGCGAACCCTGGGGCCTCTATTTATAGGCTGAGAGAGGGACATCGAGAGAATTTCTTTTTCTCTCTTCACGCTTCATTTGCTCGTACAGTGTGCCGGAATAATTGTACAATGCGTCGACTGTAGCACTATTGTAGCACTTTGGGCTGCACTGTAGCAAAGTTGGGCGCTGCCATAAGCCCTTTTGGGCGTCGCGCCAGATACCCTTTTAGGCCGCGCCAACTGTTCCATTTTCAGCCTATTTTTGACACTTTAGCCCTGTATTTTACTGTTTTGCACATCCTACTTTGCCTTTTGCATTTTTAATCCATGTAACTTGACATTTGTTAAGTTTTAACAAGTCTTGATATCGCATGGCAGAGTTACATACCAGGGGTACGAAATTGGTGTGTCTACACATAGTCCAATAGTTGTTGTTTCATCCAAAGAATTTGAGAATAGCAATTGCCAGCATCAATGTATTCAGCTTCTGTAGTTGAGGTGGAGACTGACGCCTGCTTTTTGCATGCCGAAGATATCAGTCTGTTTCCCAGAAACTGATATGTTCCACTGGTGCTTTTTCTGTTAAATCTACAAGCTGCAAGGTCAGCATCTGAATATCCAATTAAGTTAAAAGAAGAGTCTCTTGGATACCAAATACAAAAATTTTCAGTATCAATCAAGTATCTAATAATTCTTTTTGCAGCAATCATATGAGATTCCTTTGGATTAGCTTGAAATCGAGCACATATACACACAACAAACATAATGTTTGGTCTACTAACAGTTAAATAAAGAAGAGATCCAACTATACCTCTGTACTCAGTTGTATTAACTGTTTTACCTTTTTCATCAGTGACTAAATGACATTCAACTCACATTGGAGTGTTTGCTGAATTTGCTTCTTGCAAGTTATACTTCTTGATCAGCTCTCTTATGTATTTTGATTGATGGATAAAGATTCCTTCTTCAGTTTGCTTAATTTGCAAACCTAGAAAGTAAGTGAGTTCTCCCATCATGCTCATCTCAAATTTTCCTTTCATAAGATTCTCAAATCTTTTACACAAAACTTCATTAGTAGAGCCAAAAATAATATCATCAACATAAATTTGAACTAGTAAGATATTACCTTTGTGCTTTAATGAGAAAAGATTAGTATCTATTTTACCTCTTTGAAACCTTTTTTCCATGAGGAATTTTGATAGAGTTTCATACCATGCTCTTGGAGCTTGCTTAAGACCATAAAGAGCCTTTCTTAATTTGTATACATGATCCTTCTTTTTGATATCAAGAAATCCAGGAGGTTGTTCAACAAAGACTTGTTCTTGTAGGTCACCATTTAGAAATGCACTTTTTACATCCATTTGATAGACCTTGAAATCCTTGAAAGTTGCATAGGCAAGAAATAATCTGATAGCTTCCAACCTGGCAACAGGAGCAAATGTTTGATCATAGTCAATACCATCCTCCTGTCTATAGCCTTGAGCTACCAATCTTGCTTTGTTCCTAGTGACATTTCCATCTTCATCCAACTTGTTCCTAAACACCTATTTTGTTCCAATAACTTTTTGATCTGAGGGTCTTGGAACAAGCTCCCATACTTGACCTCTTTCAAACTGATTTAATTATTCTTGCATGGCCTCAATCCATTGGGGATCCTCTAGAGCTTCATCTATCTTTTTGGGTTCAATGGAGGAGACAAAGGCATGTGAATCAAGAGTTTCATTTCTGGAACTGCTTCTTGTCCTTAGACCACCAAATGGATCTCAATGATGTTTGAAACTAGATGATGTCTAGCTTCCTTAACTTCTCTAGGAAGATCTGGAAGGGGTTCAGTTGATAAAGGTGAGGAAGAAGGAGTGTCAGCTGTCTGAAAAATTTCAATAGGAAATGTGTCAACTGACTGGTCAGCTATAACAGTATCTGGTACAGGATTTAGATTGTCAGCTGGCTGGAAGTTGTCAGCCTGCTAAAGCTCATTCTAAATATCTAAGGTTACAACTGGAGGAATGGAAGATGAAGGATTATTCTGAGTTGAGCTACCATTGTTTCCTGTCTCAAAAATCTCAAAATTGTTAGTAACATCATGAGTCTCAGCAGACTCTAGTAAATTAAATTCATCAAAAGTAATATGCATAGATTCAACAATTATTTGAGTTTTTCTGTTATAAACTCTATAGGCTTTACTATGTTTGGCATAACTAACAAAAATACCTTCATAAGCTTTTTCATCAAATTTACCTCTGTGGTCACTACCATTGTAGTGAATGAAGCATTTGTATCCAAAAATTTTAAAGTAAGTAATGTTAGGTGTTCTTCCTCTCCATAATTCGTATGGGGTCTTTCCATGAAATTTGTTTATGAGAGATCTGTTTTGTGTGAAGCAGACTATGTTTACAGCTTCTGCCCAAAAATACTTTGGCAGTTTTGCTTCAGCTAACATGGTTTTGCCTGCTTCAATCAAAGTCATGTTCTTCCTTTCAGCTACACCATTTTGCTGAGGTGTTCTCACTGCTGAAAAATTATGGTCAATACCATGATCATCATAGTATGCATCCATGCCAAGGTTCTTGAATTCAGTACCATTATCTGATCTCACACTTATGATTTCACATTCTTTTTGAGTTTGAAGATTTCTGAACAAGGTAGTAAGAATGCCATAAGTTTCATCCTTGGATTGCATCAGTTCAACCCATGTATACCTTGAGTAATCATCTACAACAACCAGAGTATATCTATTTCCTCCAAAACTTGCAGTTGTAATAGGACCAAATAAATCCATATGAAGTAGTTTGAGAATTCTTTTGGTTGAAAGACATGGTTAGGGTTTGAAAGAGGCTTTTGTTATTTTTTCTAAAATGCAAGCATCACATTTTTTTGTCAGAAAGAAAGTTTATAGATGGCAGACCTTTCACTAAGTCTCATTTTGAGAGTTTTGAAAGATATTTAAAATTCAAATGTGAAAGTCTTTTGTGCCAAAGTCATGAAGTTTTTGAAGTATTATTTGCTACTAAACATATTTGAGTATTGTGATTTAAAGCAAGTAAATCAATAGCAAAAACATTTCTCTTTCTAGAACATGTAAGTAAAACCTCATTTGTAATGTTGTTTTTGATAAAACAATGCGTAGAAGAGAAAGAGGAGCTCATACCTTTATCACATAATTATGAAATGCTTAGAAGATTATGTTCCAAACCTTGTACCAATGAGACATTTTCAATTTTTATAGATCCTCTGATAATGGAACCATATCCTATAGTCTTCCCTTTTGAATTGTCTCCAAAAATGACAGAAGGTCCTTTGGCTGAGATAATGTCAGTAAGGAGTTCAGCTGACCCAGTCATGTGTCTAGAGCATCCACTGTCTAATATTCATATGTCAGTTGATTGATCATCTGCCATTAAGCATACCTGAAATATGAATATTTAAATCATGGTACGCTTTATGCTTTTGGGTCCAAAGGGTTAGTTTTCTTTGGTAGCCAAACTTGCCTAACATTAGGCATCTTGACTTTGTCAGTAGGTTTAAATATGAACAGACATTCATGAGACTGATGACCAAAAGTAAAACAAATGTTGCATTTGTGATAACCAGACTTATCAATCATTTTAGGAGAATTTTTTGATTCATTTTGACTCAACTTAGATGTCTTAGTAGCAACAAAATTGATTGGCTTCAACTTGTCAGTTGTCTTTCTTCTAACTCCTCCTCTTTTGTCAACTGGCTAACATTTGTCAGTTGGCTGGCACTTATCAGTTGTTGCATTAGTTGACAATTTTTAGGCTTATAGCTAGAAGACTGACAACTGTCATTGTTTAGCTTATCCTTTTTGTTAATGGACTTCTTAAGCTGATTCATGTTTTTGGGATATTTGAAAGGTACAGTGTTATAAGCTAATCCCTTATCCTTTTTTAGCAGAATCTTAGGTCCACCATTTGACTGTCTGATCTCACAGTTTCCATCATCTTTTGAATATCCAAGACCATGTTGGTCTTCATGATTTTTTTTGTTGACTGATGATGGTCTCAACAACAGCTTTTGACTTTGAGTAAGTATCAACAACATTGGTCAGTCGAAGATTTCTTTCTACAAGGTCAGCAATCTGGGCATCTGAGATTTTTGCTTGAATCTCATGTTTTTCATTGATGCTTTTGAGTTGCAGCATTTCATTTTGCTGTACTTTATAAAGCTCATTGATTTTTTGAAGCTCACTGTTTTCATCAGAGATTCTTTTGAAGTCACCAGATAAAGAAACATGAATTCTTTTAAGTGTTTCAAACTTGGAATACATTTCTTGCATTTGTTCCAGTAGATCATCAACACTTGTGTCAGTAGCATTCTCCTCCTGCCTTTTTGACATATTGCTTATTTTGATGTCAATAGTCCTTGGAGAGGTTGACTTGATTTTTCTTTCTAGTTGACTTATGATTCCTTGTCCATAAAAACAATTTCCTATTTTCTTAAGCACAAATTGATCAGGTTTGATGACCTTTGTCAACTTGGGGTTTTTAATAGGTGATCTTGGTAGCTCATTATCATACTTATTTGAATATTTTGGACTAGGAAAATCATTTTCTGAATCATACATAGCTGATTCTGCAACAAGACACATATTTGCTTCTTGCACAAAATCAACAGATTCATCTTCAAAATCTGTCTCGATCCATGTTGCAAGATTTTGATCTTCAGCAACCAAACCCTTTTGTTTTTCAAAGTTTCTGGGAGCTCTTTTGTAGTATTCATTTTTGGTAGAAGGACAGTTTGAAGCAAAGTGACCAGGTTTTCTACAATTGAAACACAACAATATTTCTTTCTCATCCTTGTCTTCATTCGCTTTGAAGTAAGGCTTTTGAAAGTTTGAAGAAAAAGGTCTTTGAAAGCTTGAGGAAGGTTTTTGAATATTAGAGTAAGATTTTTGATAGCTTGTAGAAGGTTTTTGAAAGTTCCATTTAAAGGATTTAAACTTTCTAAATTGTCTAGCAAAAGCAGCAAATTCATCTTCATCAAAGTCATCATTTGACAGAGATGTAGAAGTTTTAGGTGCCTCTTCTTCAGTTTGCAAAGAGATACCTTTAAAGTTTTTCTCAATTTCTTGAGTTTTGAGAACTTCCTTTTCATAGATTTTAAGACTTGCAACAAGGCTACATATATGAGTTTTGTTCAAGTCTCTTGCTTCCTTTATGGCTGTGACCTTAACATGCCATCTACTTCCCAAGCTACTAAGAAAACGCATATTCAAATCTTTCATGCTATAAACTTTGCCAAGAGAAGAGCATCTATTACTTACCTCGAGAAATCTATCGTAAGCATTCTTCAATGATTCTTTTAGGTCCTTTTTGAAGGCATCAAACTCTTGTATACAGTCATAGAGTTTTGTTGTCCTTGGTGTTTTGGTCTCCTTCGACGTATTCAACGAGAGCATTCCAAATTTCTTTGGCAGTAACACAGTCATATATTTGTTTGTAGTTTTCATCAGGAACATCACTTGATAGAATGTGTACAGCTCTAGTGTCCAATCCGTCAGTAATTTTATCTTCCTCAGTCCACTCAGATTGAGGTTTGAGGAAATATTCTTCAATAGCAGAAGCAAGAGGATTTATGGTATCATCATCTGCATTGGAAGATTTACCAACTTTAGTATTGATTTTCATAGGTTGCATAGGACCACCTCTTACACATTCCATCAATCGTTTATCTATATTGTTCATATATCTTGTAATTCTTTCTTTCCAAATAGCAAAGTGATCTTCATCGAAAATGGCTACTTGAGTAACATTGTTTGATTGAAAAGCTTTTATGGTTGCCATGATCGAAGCTTTCAAGTTGTTAGACTTGGAAAAATAGTTTTTCAAAAAACAGAGCTCTGATACCAATTGTAAGTCCAGTTGGCAACTGACAAGGCTAGAGGGGGGGGTGAATAGCCTTTTAAAAACTTTGAGGATGGATTTGAAAAGCTTTATAAGTTTGCAACGAATTTGTAATTTTGTCAGTCAGCTGATATTGTATCAGCTGGCTGATGTTTTTAAAGAAGCTGAAGCTGATAAATATTGGTCAGCTAGCTGACACAATTGTTTTTTAAAAAATATTTTAAAAATAGATCACTGAATATAAAGAATGAGCTGAAGAACAATTTATCAAAACAATTAAGTAAAAATTTATGTAAGTAACTGACTGACACTTAAGTAGATCAAGACTTCTTAAGTGTTAGATCAGTTTGTAAGAGCTGATGAAATAACTGACAGATAAATTAAAGTGGTTCACAGTAAAACTGCTACGTCCACTACCAAGTTGGTCAAACTTGGATTTTTGAAGTGCACTAATTTTATTAAAAATATAGTTGATCTCTAATGGATCAGTGTACAACAAAAGACCAGTGTTTATGGAGTATGATTGAATAACAATCAAACTTGTGAGACAAACTGACTGATTTCTAAAGAATATGAAGTAAGTCACTCAGTGTTTGTCTAAACAATAACTAGAAAGAAATTAGCAGTATCTAGCTAAAGTTTAAGAAGGCTAAGGCACAGAGAGGATTTCTTTAAGAGTATGAATGCTTCAGACTTTAGTATTTCTTCAATTAGTTCCTGAGGGTATTTAACTATTTATAGATTATCTTAAGGAGTAGCCCATTAGGAACACATTTGAATTTGAAATGTGTTAAGCTATACATGCGTATCTTCTCACAAGATCACAGGGATCCTGTTAGAAAGATAATGCACAAAATATCTACCAAAACACAAAATAGGAAAGTGTTAGTACTAGAGAATGTTCAAGTAAAAGAGGTAAAGAAGCTGACACTTCAAAAACTATGGGCAGCTGATAGAAGTGACTGATAAAGAATTATGCCATAAGCTGACCAAAATGAAATAACTTATAAGTTTTTGGCTGACACCAAGTGGAATGATTTTAAGCAAATTTAATTTAAGGCAAGATTCAACACTTCGGCTAGATGGTCGGTCGTGCTCGGCCTACGGGGTGATCATCGGCCTGCCAAGGGTCCTCGGTTAGCTCATCAGTGGTCGCCTGTCAACCAGACGTATTATTGGCTGGTGGGCCCCTTCTAGGTCGCACTGGCGGCCACGTGTCCTTCCACGTGGGAGGTTCTAGGTCGGGTCCCTTCAGTTGCCCCCGACTTCCCAAGCAAAAAGTATTTATCCTTAGGTTGGAAAGTGTAGCTCGATTTGTCTTTATCTTGTCGCCGAGCATTATCGTCTCCTCGAATTATTTGACCATACCGATCACTTGTCCAGATCATTTTGTTCGGCTTCGCTAATCGAGCATGGGTGTTTCTTGAACACTTAGTCTTCACTTACTCGAGCTGGTCAACCGAGGGTGATTTTCTTGGAGTCCCCAAGCTTGTGGTCGATTTGCATGGGGAACTGATGCGTCGTTTGCCATTAATAGTGTGGTTATCGAACTGTCATTAGTGTGTCAAATCACTTGGTTTTCGTGATTATTACGCCGTCTCTTAGGCATCGAAACGACGTCGCCCATGCAAGTCTTTGGCACATTCGGCAATCTAGGTAAAGTCACATAAAATTCGGCAACTTTCGATAAACGTGCTTTGAAGGTGCTTGCTTCCGTGCAACTTAGTACCCTAAGTTCTATTGTGGTCATTTTTTTCACGTTCTACGGCCGCTCCTCAGTGACCACCTTTTTCAAGTCCTCGCTTTCTTGCTCTACTTGCCTCGTTCATTGACTTTGCAGTTTCTAGGTTAGGTTTCATGAGACTTGTTTTTGACTTCACGCCGAGTGAGTCTTCCTCTACCTCGACTTTTTCTTCGGATAGCTCTGCCACTGTTTCGCGGTCGGGGATGAGGACCAAAAATGTGAGTCGAGATCCAGTGTACGCTCGGTCTCCTACTAGTTGAAGGGTATATTTTCAGACCGATGGTACTTGGAAGATCATTCTACCTAGCCGAGCAAAGACCCTTTTACTGGGAAGGGGGTATGACTTGAATGGTTTTCTGGCTCTATCCGATGATGATTATGTGACCATAGATCTCTCCTCCGACATTGCTATGTTAGTTTGTAGGGATAAGGATTATGCCTTTAGATGTTTGTTCAATCAATATTTTCGGGAGGCCATCACCAACGAAGTTGTTGCTGCCAATAGGGATTTAGCGAGCAAGAAAAGAGTGGAGGCCTCTTCTACTGCTGCCGGGGTCGAGGACGACTCCAATAGAGCGAGCATGCAGACTGATAAAGGAAAATCAAAGCTAGTGGTCGCTGGCGAGGTATGGGTTGATGCAGGCTTGAAAACATCTCGTCGGATACATAAGGAATAGAGGAATAGTATGCGTTTAGAGGATTTGATCGCATGGGATGAGAAATATAATCATAATCATAAAAGATTCTGAGGATCGGTTCCCCATGATTCAATTGATTTAGACAAACTCTGGGGTCGTCGTGACAAAGTAGGATTCTACATGACGTTTTTCAAAGTACGACTTTGTTTGCCACTTGATCCCCTAGTTTGTGATCTTCTCGAGGAGGCTGGTGCCCATCCTTTAGATCTCTCCCTTAACCTTGTGAGATACTTTCAAAAATCTCTATATAAAGGAGTTTGGAGCAAGGATTAAAAAAACCCGGATAAGATAGAGAACTTGGTACAAACATTTCACTTATCCCTTCAAGCTACTCCTTCCTTGAAATGTTTCAGTTCTCATGATAGAAGATATAAGAGAATAGAGGATAGAAGGATTAAAGAAATCATTCATCACTCAATGATATTCCTTCTTTGATTTACTTCAATTCAGGGCTGGACACACATCTGATTCCTTTAAGCAATTCTTCCCTTGATGTGTTCCAGTCCTTAAACAATTACTAGATGTTTTTTCACCTCTCATTCATTTCTAGTTCTTGTTTAGACAATCGTTGTATTCTTCCTTACTTCTTCCTAATCTAAAAAGAATACTTGATTGTTGCACGAGTATGATTGTTACTCAATCATACTCCTCAAACACTGGTTTTTGTTTTACACAGATTCGTTAGTGATCACTTATAATTTCAATATATTTAGTGCACTTCAAAATCCAAGTTTGACCAACTTGGTAGTGGACGTAGCCGTTTTAACACTATGAACCACTCCAAATACTGTGTTCTTCTATCTGCTATTTTTATTGTTCATACACTTAAGTAGTTTCTATCTACTTAAGTGTTTAACGGTTACATTCCTGAATTATTTACATATTTGATCTTATATATTGTACTTCAATTTAGTCTCTATACTTAAGTTATAAAAAAAACCAAATCAATCTGTTTTACATTCAACAACTGCTACCTAAACAGCTTTCACATTCAGCATATGCTACCTGATCTGAAAACTCATCTTTTCCACTGCATCTTTTGAAAGTTTTCAAAATAACCCTTAAAGTTTTTAAAAGGCTATTCACCCCCTCTAGCCTTATTTCGTTGTCAACTTGACTTACAATTGGTATCAGAGTCTAACTTTTTGAAAAATCTATTTTCCAAGTTTAACAACTTGAAAGATCGATTATGACAACTTCAAAAACTTTTCAATCACATACTTTTATTCAATACATTTTTTATAAAGATCACTTTGATATATGGAAAGAAAGAATTACAAAATATATTAACAATATAGATAAATGACTGATGGAATGTATAAAGAAATAAATCTAGTTCTCAAATATATTATTTCATTTGTTTCATGAAAATTTTTATTTTGATTATTTTCTCAAAATTAATTTTTGCAAAAGATGTATTTTAAATATAATTTTCTTTAGAAAACCTTTTGTTGTTTTAAACTGAAAATGTTGACATATTTATTAAAGAGAAATATTTTCTACTGACATAAGTTCATCTTCTCAATTGTGAATAGGAACAAAAGTATCTGCTAGTAACTCACAGTTTGAAAGTTGAAGGATTATCAATACTCTGTCTTCAAAAATTTCACACTCTTTAAAAAGTATTTATGATTTCCTTGACAACATGTTTTTGTAAGGGAGATGATGTGCGCAAAAACGCAACTCGAGCAAGAATACTCGGCCGTATCAAGTAATAAAATGTATACCTAAGTACGAGTTATCGATCCCAGAAAGAATGTACGTAATTCTCACTCCAACTAAGTACCAAAATTAGACTAACTAATTATATTTGAGCGAAAAGAAAATGAATTAAAATCTAAAATATAAACAACCTAAGAAATCTATTAAATCTAATCTACTACAGAGATGGTTTGGTAACAACAAATCAAGATAAAAATATAGGAGTACAATATTTCTAGTCTAGCCGGTATTTAATTTTAATCATCTTTTTACTTTTCTTTAACTTAAGTCTTGGTAGTCGGGCGCACTATAATATTCACTATGGGCTATCGCAACGTATAGCAAATCTAGCTACAACTCCTAGCTACAGGCTCCCGCGTCTTATAACATATGAGAAAATAGTCGCATTTCAAAACAAGCACATAATGACTATCTACGCACGATCTCCTTTCGGTTTCACGTAACACAAACAATTATTGTGATTTTCAAAATTAATAGGACGGGCTCTCACATCTTATCCTATAATTCTAGTGATCATCTAATGGTTCGTTACGCCATTAAAAGCATGAAGAACACACAATAATAACCAAACACATGGGTAATACTTCGTAAAAAAAAAATTCTCTAAAATTTTCTACAAATCATGTTGCTAGCCGAGACAACAAAATTGGTTAACTACGGGCTCTCGTATCGTATAGTCAACCCTAACCTCCCCAACCTCGCGAATGGCTAAAGTGGTTCGATCGCGTGTCAAACCAAGTCTCACAATGGCTATCGGTGTGTGTCACAAAACACCAACTGTTAAATTGATATGTCTGAAATATAAAGATAGCTCTCACGGATCATAAATATTTCTAAAATCATTTAATTAATTTTCAATCAATTAAAAGCATAAAGTCCACAAAATAATAACCTAACATGAATGTGTACTAAATAAAGAGAGAGATTAAATTAAATCACTACATTTAACATAGAAAAATAATTACATTTCCATAAATAAATTACGCACAAACCAATTCAACATTTACAAAATTAATCAACCCTAGAAATCATAACAACTATCATAAAATAGAGATATGAAGAATTAAACCGAACAAATCGCAAATCCGGGGTTGAAATCATTTGTAGATGCATCTTTTGCCCTTGATTTGAAGTTCCAAACCATCAATGGTGATCGCTCAATGGAGGAGCGGAAGAAATTTTGTAAGAAATGGGGCTGGTGCCCCATTTTGGGAGCAATGTCCCGAAATGGGGACTTGGTTTTTTTTGCAAATGAAGGCATGCTGGGAGTATATGAAGAAGACAATGGAGTCAGGGGCAGCTTGGGTAGATTATGGAGGTTTGGGGGCTGAAATGGAAGGAAATAGAGCAATGGGGCACGACTGGGCAGGGTTGATGAAGAATCCAGTAGGTGTGCCGACCTCCCCTACTATTTTGTAAGTTTGCTTCGGTACCCCTGGGTTTCCTGGAATTGCTGACGAAGGTCCTTCCCCTCCCAGCTCTCTCAATTAAGCCCTTTGTTAGTGCTGTTAGTCCCCCGTTAACTCTAATTTGTCTTGGAACCCTTAACGAACTTAACAGACGCTAATTGAATGATTTGTAATTCAACTTTGCACCACGGAATTGTCTCGAACTTCGTGCTAATTACCATATAAATGCTCGATTATGCATGGAAACATATATTAAATACAAATACACAAATAATAATATTTTTAAAGCATAATTAACTCAAAAATAACATAAAATAAAAGGAAATTCTCGGGAAAATTCGTGGAAATCTTGGGCTCATCAGGAGATGGCTGATATAATTACTAAAGTTCATAAAGTTTTTTTTTTAAGGAAACATGGGCGGCACCCTGCTAGATTTTATTAAAAAGAGAGAAAAGATACAAACTTGAGGGGAACAACCAGTCTGACCCTTATAAATGGGAGGGCAAAGGAGCCTAACCTCGGAAAAAAAATACAGAAAAACCAATTAATGAATCCTGACATAAGGCGTGCCAATTTTATCAAGAGAAACTAAGCCACGAGCACGATTAGGAAGCTCGACTAGAGAGAAATAAAAGGAATCTTGACCGGCGTCACAACCATGGTTAGCAAGGGCATCAGCAACCGAATTTGCTTCCTTGAAGCAGTGGGAAACAGAATAATCCATGGAATAGATTATCTTCTTTATGGCTTGGACCACATAGCTGCAAAGAAAGGGGGGGGGGGAGAATAACCAAGAATGCAATCATGAAGTACTTTAGAATCCACCTCCACAGAAGATTGACGATACCCATTATCACGGAGCCAAAGAACATCGAAAAGAAGAGCCTGACATTCAGCAGCAAAATTGGTTGAGTCCCTAAAAAAGAAAGCATAAGCATAAATGATGTCGCCGTTACAATTACGAACTACACCCCCTCCAGAGCTCCGGCCCGGGTTACCTCTACAAGCACCATCAGAATTAAGTTTAATCAAATTCTCAACCGGCTTAATCCAATGAAGAGTAGAAATAGAGCGAATGGTTAATCTTCTCGGAGAGGAAAATGGGACTTGAAAGAACGCTATAGCACGGATTCTCAAGAGAAGTCAAAGTGATTTCCAATGTAGCTGTGATTGTAGCTACAATGGGAATCACAATGAAACAGCAAATAATAGTAGCAGCGGAAGAATGATTTTAAAACAACACAAAACAGAAAACTAAACTCAAGTTTTTACCAAAGACAATCTACAAGTTAATACTTGTAGACCTAGCCTCAAGGCCACACAAATTTCACTAAAAGGAATAATTGTTTTACACGAAAAATACTTGTGAAATCACTAACAAAAATTCTCACAAGACAATGAATCTTGGAGAACAAAAACCCCCCACATAAACAAGTTAAACAAAACGTGGGAAGAAACAACATCAGCTTCTTTTAAACAAAACATGAAGCACAAACAATTTTCCGTATTCGATGTTATCGCCAATGTTGTAACATTGACGCCTTCAATAACGAGTGTGCTTCGTGTCCAGAAAAAGCGATTCCTTCGATATCTGCCTTGCTCACGCGACGTATTGCCTTTATTCTCTCTCTAAAGCTCTGCCATCGACCCGAATCCCAGCTCTTGAATATATAGATGCGATAACCTACACATCACACAAAAGAGACCATCTACTACAAGGAAAAGGATTAGTTATTAAGGAAAAATCAACAACCTACCAATCTTGTAAGATTTTGTTACCAAATATGAAAGAAGTCAAGAAACTTGGTTTGACTAGGATTTATGCAAAGATTTAGTTACCAAATGTGTGCACTCGAAATCTTAGTTAAGATTATGATACCAAAACTAAATCTTAAAAAAAATATTAATTCCTAAGTTAATACAAACTTAACAAAAATCCTATTTTGACCAAAAAAGGTGAAAACAAGTAAAAATAGGCCTTGCCTATTTTACCCTTACAGGACTCCAAAAATCGAGTGAGAGAAAGAGAACCCAGCAGCTTGCATAGAAGAAGAGATGAGCAACTTAATGCGCTTAATAATAGAATCATGAGAATCACGACATCCATCAAAAAGGGCCTGGTTTCTATGATTCCAAATTTCCCAAAGAATAATCGAAGGAGCTATGATGAGCTGGGTGAGAGAGGGGGAATGCAGCCACCAGGAGTTACAGACTTGAGAAATAGATAGAGCTTCATCAGGACACCACTAAGATTGTGGAAAGTATTCCAGATATGACGAGCAGTGTCATTATGCAAAAAAAGGTGCAGGTAGGTTTCTCTATGACCTTGCAAACAACAGGAGCAACAGGAAGTAAGCTGGATACCCTTCTTAATAATACTCTCATTAATAGGAAGTTTAAACTGCCATAACTTCCACATGAAAAAACTGATGTGACGAGGAAGGAATCTGTGCCAGATAAATTGGGACGAGCCTAATCTATTTTCGTGAGACCGAATCAGGTCCCAGGCAGAAGAAAGAGAGAAACGACCATTAGGAGTCAGCTTCCAGCCAGGACGATCAGGAACATCAGAGATAGAGATGCAGTTCTTGGAGATGAAATTATGGGCAGACCGACAGACTTCTCTAAGAGCAGCAGAAAAATAAGTCGGATTAAAATTATCAGGAACCTGCTTAAGATTACAAGGGTCAGGCGGCGTGAGATAATCCAAAAATTCCAAGTATCATACCAAATAGAGCAAAGGCCTTGACCAATAATCCAGACAATATTAGGATCAGCCACTGCTCTGATCGAACATAACCGGCGCCAAATGCTTTAACTTGAATAGTAATTCATGCATATCTCAACTGCTCATCTCTCCCTTAGCAAGTTCACTCATTCCTATGCTAAATTTCACTCTTTTTGACATGAGTTGAATATTTGTTAAATTTCACACTTTGCTCAGCTAAGTTACTATTTTAAATGTTTTATCCAAAAACTATTTTTGAAAAACTTTTCTCTATTATATATCTCATCTATGGACTTCATCTGTGTATTGAGGAACCTGATCAAAATGATTATGTCCTTAACTTGGTTTCTATTCCTAAGTGATTGAAGTAAGTCTGTTGACTTATTGTGAGATCAATCACTAGCAGCTATATGAAGGATATTGTTTTAAATCTTTAGATTTATCTTATCATCTTCATTTGTTTTATATGCTCTCAACACTTCAATACTCTCTATTTCAAAACAGCTGCTCTTCGTGTCATATATGTTTAAGTCTTGTTACTTATATCTTCATAGATAGACTTGTCTGAATCTTTTGAAATTGACATATCAATATATTCATCTGCTAGATTCTTGAGATCTTACTTTTAGAAAAGGAGAGTGCATTCTTGGGTATATACTTGAATTGTTATGCAACATGTAGTCACGCAAAACTTGTGTAGTGGTGGTGGTGCTTGTATAACATTTCTTTGATACTTACTAGATTTACTTGTGCATCAAGTAGTCACGTAAAACTTGTGTAGTTATGGTGGTGACTGCACAAAAATCCTATAAACCCTGGTACTTCATATTTAAGGAATGGGTGCACACTTTCCTATATTTTAGTACTTGCATGCTTTTATTCATAATTGTATGTTCCTATTAAAAAGTGCTCTCAGGATTTTCTTTAATGAACATATATTCTTTTGTCAAAACAAATAAGATCTTTTGATTTCTATCTTATCATTTTTTACTCAACCAATCTCTTGTAAGTTCATAAGACGTGACAGATATCTCTTGACTTACGGGAAAGACACTATGAAGGAAGTATACAAAGACAAATCAATTCAGCTGATAGCAAGACAGATTGAACCCAAAGTTCAAATCAAACACTTCATGAAAAGAGATATATTTATGCAAAGAAATGCTTAAGCTGAGGAGGACTTTTTAAAACAAATCTTAACAGATCAAGACATAAATCATCAATCACTGATGATATATTTTCTGTTGATATGATATTGATTTTTGTTAATTTCAATAAAAGGATTAAAATGTTTATTTAAATTATTGTTGAAACATTTTTTTTTGTTTTTTTTTTTGATAAATTATCTTTACTTTAGTCAAATGAGACTCAAGATGTTTCTAACAATTTTAAGTTTCTTGTGATAGAAAACTCTAAATAGCTCAGTACAAGAACAAGTCAACAACATCAACACTACCTGCTGATAATTTATATGATCAAACTTCACATCAACAAGAAGACCAAACTCATTCAGCTGAAATACTATCTGCCGATCTTATAAAAGTAGATGCCTCACAAGTAGATGAACCATCTTCTTTATTGCTTAACCCATCTACTAATAAATCTAGATAAAGCTTTGGAAGATCATCAAAAGATTGAGGCTATGCAAAGAAGCAACTAAGTAAGAAGTCTCTAAATTAAGGAGGATACAATGATTCACATATCTGGATCTCCATGTCTCTAAATCTCTTAATTCATGCTGCTTCTAACATTTTATACATATACTTCTAACATGTCTGGATCTCCATGTCTCTAAATCTCTTAATCATCAAAAGATTGAGGCTATGCTGCTTCTAACATTTTATGCAGGGACAACTTTCTTTAAATACTGGTCTCTTCATAAAATATCCCTGTTAAATACTAACATATGTAGGACTTGTAACCATACCTCTAGCTTATGACTAACAGCAGATGAATGCAACTTTTCAGTCTCTACCTACTGATGGTTACATTGGAAATCAAAGATTATCTTCAAATATCAGCAGATACTTCAGCACAAGCATTTCATTAAGGCGTACATGTTAAAGCTATTTATTCCCCCTGCTGAATTCCTGTTTTGGCTTAAATTCATCTACATACTGAAAATTTTCACCTGCTGAATTTATGGATAATTCATTATTCATCTGCCACATCATCTACTCAAAATATCTTATCAGCTGATGTTAAACAATGCATGTAAGTAAGTTAGTGACATGTCATCAAGTCACCAAGCAGGTAGACGCTAAACTGAGACATCAATTGATAAGTATTACTATTGATTGTCCACACTACTTAAATGTTCATTAAATATATTAATCATTTATATTAAAGATATTTTGGTTCCCGCTTTTTCTTGTCTTGAAAACTCAACCGTCCCCCACTAACACATTATTTGAATAACGGTTAAGAAGACACGCTAGTACAAACCGCCTCCAACATTAATTGAGCAAAACCTTTTTTCAATACTCATCATTAAACTCTTTAATGTTGGTTCAAAACCCTAAAATTCCTTTTGTATCTCATAGATAAAAATCACTTATGTACCTTTGATATATTTACCCCACTTAATCCATTTGCATTATCTCTAAAGGAAAATACTCTCACTCTCCTTACTGCTATTCATTTTCATCTTTCCTCTCTGTAAACAAGTTTTCCGCCATAACCCTAGCTTTTCACCAATCAACTTGTTCTTCACTTTCGCCCATATCAATCCGGTAACTTACGTAGCATTTAGTTTTATTTTTTGTTCCTTATACCTATTTACCCTAATTTCACGATTTTTTTTAGGTACAATGGCTGACAATACCAATGTTGGATGCCTTCTGGACGTAGCCTCTCTGAACCAGACCCCTATTGGACAAAAATTGGTCCAAATGCTCACTGATTCTGGACTCCTGCCTCTCCTATCCTTCAACATCAACAACTACATCCAAACCCTTACCAAGCTATTCTTCAAACACATGAACCTAGCCCCTAATACATCATTCTCTCTTTCAGGCTCCATTCTTAGAGTACATGTGGTATTCAATGCAACCTCTATTGCAAATGCATTCCCAAACCTAAGGATTATTGGTTCAACATGCTTGATAGTACCTCAAAATGTACAAAATGAAGGATGGGTCACCATGAGGGACATTCACTGATTGGAAAAAAACAGCTGATAGATTTAAGAAGCCCAACTGCAAATGCACTATTCCTTAGCTACTGTAATAGACAAATTCCTTAGCTACTGTAATAGACAAATTCCTTATTGTCAAGTCTATAAGCCACGACAAAATCACAGAAGCCCAACTGCAAATGATGGAAGCTATTATGCAGACCATGGGATGAACTGGGCTGCAATTCTGATAGAATGTGTATCTGCCAACATTGCAAGATACAAAGAAAATCTGGGAACAGACAAAACAAGAATTACCCATCACTTGATCATTACTCAGTTTATGAGACAGTACCCAGCTATCATCAATGTTGTTGTTGCTACCGATGTGATACTTGCCATAAAAATTAGAAAATTCTCAACTGGAGAAATCACTAGGGCCATTAACTCCAGCAAGTATATTCAAGAAGCTCCTCCAGATGTCCTAGTAAATGTAGGTGGTCCAAGCAGGAGAAGAAGAAGAAGAAATATGCTTGAAGATAGAGAGGAAGAAGAAGCAGATGACATCACTGAAGAATCTGCAAATATATCAGTAGGTACTGTTCCTCCTGCTGCTCCAGTTGGTACTCCACCCAGAAGGTCTCTAAGGAAAAAGTAGAAGGTTACACTAGACCTAAATACTGGTTCTTTTATCCTTTTCTCCTCACCCATTGAACCTACAAATCCTCTACCTTCACCACCTGCTGAAACAACCTCTTCCACATGCTCCATATTTCCCTCCTATTTTTAACCCAACCTACCATCCATCTTACTCCATCTACTGTGAAAACCTCAAACTTATTCCTCAAAATTGAGTATTTCCCATTAACCATTTACCTTTCTTTGTCCAAGCTCTTCTCTCCTTTCATGAGGAGAAGAAAAAAGATAAACCCTTCGTCAATCCAATGAAATACCTGGATGAAAATTATAAGAGGAAAAGACATGTCATTTACCCAGCAGTCCCTGCCAACATGACCTTAGTTGAACTTTCCTACAGCTTTGGCAAGTATTTTGACCTTCTGCCTAGAACCTAGAATGCATTCTACATGGGCAATGATAGATTTATTCCAAATGAGCTCATTATGAATGTATGGGACATTCACAGCCAGGTCTATGGGATTCAAAGCCTCCCTCCAAATGACCCCTACCTTATAAGAAGACCAGCTGATGAATTAGATAAGAGGATAAATCAAGATAGGGAACTGCCTCCCATTGATCCATCAAAGTTACAGCAGATACAGGAGAAGACACGTCTGTTTAACTCAAACTGTGTTAAAGATGCCAAGGCAAACTACCTTGCTCTTTAACAAAGAGCATCACAAGGAGGAAGAGCATCTACTTCACAGCATCAACCTTGTGATGTTGTTCCTTTGCAAGCTATCCCTCCAGTTGATGAGCCTTTTTCCCAGCAACAACTTATAACTGCTGAACCTATCATTCCTCCTGCTGTCTCTCCAAAAGCTCACTCTCCTGTCCAGGCTTCTACTTCAACAACTACATCTGCTGTCAATTCTCCTATCTCTCCAAAACCAGTTTCTGCAGCTGAAGCTTCACTAGTTGCTCAAGAACCTAAAGAACCAGTTGCTCCCTCCTCTTCTATCATTGATGATGTTCCAGATACTCCTTCTTCTTCATACCAATATGATGATGTCTCAAAAGAAGCTGTTGAAGAGACAACAAATACAGATGAGGAAGACATAGATGCAGCTAAAAATTTGGATACGAGCACTGCAGTTGCTAATAATAATGAGTCTCTCCTATCTCCCTCTCAATTAGCCTTCAAAGTTCACCAAAGGTAACAAGCTATCATCAAGCAAGCTCTGCAACAACCAACTGGAAAGAAAGTCATCTTTGCAGACTTTCCAGAAGCTGAAGATTAAGCAGAATCAGAACCAACCTCTGAGGTTCCTCCTGCTCAAACAGTTGTTCCAGCTCAAATTCCTACACCTGTTGCCTCACCTCTGAATTCCCTCAATTCTTAGATGGTACATATCAAAATAAGAAGTTGGACATTCTGCACATCCATCATCTTCACATGACCACCATAATCAAGGGTGTTTCTGCTCAACTAGAAGTCATGCAACAACAGATGAACTTTATCCTTCCCAACCTTCGTAGTACCATTGCTACTAAATTTCAAGTTGCAATAGCTGTTGGAGCTCCAAGAGAAGCTAACATTCATGACTGGGATGCTATTCTTGACTTTCAAAATAAGCATGTAGAGAGAGTAGAAAAGGCTTAAGCAGGCAGACTTCAAGCCTTTAAGGAGGAGAAGAAGCAAAGTGCAATATCATAAGCTTACAAGAAGGAATGCCAGATTTTGAGGAGGAGACTTGGCCTCATGGATTTTACTGAAGCGACTACTGTGTTGCTGCTGCTGATTGAGCCAGTGACAACAATGAAGAAATTTCTGTTGATAACACAGCCCAAGCAGACAACACCACTTCAGGATCCTTAAGTCTTTAAAAGACTAAACACTATCTCAAACTCTTAACTTTTATGCATCTATATTTAAATAATTTTTACTATGGTTTTGAGTTGTTTTTAAATATCAAACTATCACAGTCTAACATTTTCTGCATGGACCAATCTCTAAGTTTAGCTTTTTGAACTTAAAACTTTATTATCTTCTTGATTGCACTCTGCTTATTAGTTAATGACTTTAAGTAATTAGGAGGAGATTGTTGAAATATACAATATTTAGAATTACTTAAACCCATTAATTAGACTTTAGGGAATTAGTAAGAACTCATAGAAACTCTCCTACTGAATTAAGACCAAGACCACTCTAATAGATATATCTAAGTGAAATTCAATAGGATTGAGTTAATTAAGTCTTGTTTGATTAGAGCATTAGTTAGTTGTTAACTAAAATCAAATTGATTAGACTTTAACAAGTTTAAAGTTCTTCCTGCTGAAGCTCAGCTGGTAGACCTACAATTATTGTTTTATCACTTTAAACAAGATAAAATAAATCTAGACTAAGGTAGGCAGCTTTTACAAAGTCTTATTCATTTATCTGTCGCGACTTAGTCATCAGCAGCTAGCTGCTGATCCCCTTACCTAACAGTTACACTTTCCTTATAATTAGTTTCTTACACCTACTGTTAGCTAAAATTCAGTTTTCAGACGTTATGTTTTTTTATACCTAAATCTCTATTTGTTGAAAACTATATTCTGTTGAAACAATGCGCTTCAATCAATTTACGAAATGAATGCTTTCAAAATTTCCTAAAACAATATTTTCGAAAACGCGTGAACTTTACCTTAGTTTAAACACTTAGCTAAATATAAGTCTTTCGTTAAAAGATAAATCTATCCGCTGAAGCTAAAGTGATCACATCTGCTAATAATCACTGGACATGATTATTTATGTTAGTAAATGCTCTTTAATATATTCACCTAATTATATCAACGATGGGCCATTTACTCTGCTTATATCAAAAAATAAAAAATTATATGAAGATAGAGTTTTTAAATTTTTTTATTTATGAAAATAGAGTTAGTATTTTAGAGATTGAGACGATCTCAGGTGCCATTATTATTAATCATGAAATTGATAAAAGGGAATAGTTAATCTAAAGCCTAATCAAGTGGATCTTTGGCTTGAGTTTGGCGTTTGAAGTGGACGAATACACATGCGGATAACGGGATAAACATGGATGTATGAAGGTTGGTGCCCAGTCAAAGACGAGAGTGAGATATGAGATTGCAAATTACCTCAATACCTTTGCAGTCTCTGTCTTAATAACCAAAACAGCCCTGGTACATGTTAATTCCCGTTATTTTTTTCAAATGTTCACCATTGGTAGGGTGAAAAATTTGAAAAAAAAAATGTAACGTCAGATATGACAAACCTTAGATTGTGGTGCACTATGTGATTAGGTTGATACATTAGGGGGAGAATTGTAATTTGGTTTATTAATTTGTAAGATATACCCAGGGCCGGCCCTGAGGGTGGTCTGGAAGGGTGACCGCCCTGAGCCCCCAATTTTGAGGGGCCCAAACTTATAATACAGTCATATATAGATATAAAATTATAAATATAATACTGTCACTTGAATTTCATATGTGATTTAGTGGTCCATTGGATGAAGTGTTTTGATTTGGTTGAGAGCTCATGGTTTCAACTCTTTGAAAGTTATGTAAAATTTATTTTATTTTTGAGTTGTGAATTATCAAGTATTATATACTCCCTTGCTCCGTTACGGGTAAAGAGTTCCCGTTTGAAAGTCAAACTTTTTTTAAAATGATATTTTTAGTAGCTCATTAATAATAAAATGACACGCCTAATCAATAAAAAACTTAATTATCTTAGAATATGGATTAATGGATTACAACAATCGAAAAATCAACAACAAAAAAAAAAACCAAATGAACATGTAACGAATGAGCCAAAATATGAGAGAATATGATATAATTTGATGATATAGTTGAGAAAGATCTTAGAACAGTGAATAAATCTGAAATTTCTTATATATATGATTTATAGACATTTTGTATATTTTAATATATAAGAAAATTACCAAATCAAGATAGAAAATAACTTGTGTACCGGAATATGCAAACGAAATAATTTTAAATAATTATTTCATATATTTATATATTAGTATGCCCGTAGATGTTATACCAAATGAATACTTTGAACGATGAAAAATTAAAAATTTATTTATTTCAAAATTTTATTTTTTATATCTATAGGGGCCCATTTTATCATTTTTGCTCTTGGCCCTTAAAAGTTCAGGAACGACCCTAGATATACCAACTTTAATGACATTAATAAAATGCTTAATTAATAGATTTTTAAACATAGACTATTTGAGTGAAATAAATGGAATCTATTGTTATTTATAGATTACCCAAACATGACTATTGATGAACAATAGTGGATCTATAAAAATATTTCAATGGGTCACACATTTTAACTATTACATAAAAAATTTAGAAATTATAATTTTATTAACTAAAAATGTTTAAAAATTACAATTTTGAGCGAACCCTACCCAAAATAACGTCATTTTCGTTAGGATTTTTTTTGATCCCCTGCCCCTAGCCCTTTAGGGTGGATCCGCCCCCGTTGATTAGTCCAAAAAACATTAGAAAATGTTCAAATGTCTACCACGTGTGCGATCGATGTGGTGGTAATCCATATAATCAAATACTCCATCCGTCTTAAAATTATTGTTTCTTTGATTCGATATACGGATAAAGAGAAAACAATTTATTTTATATTAATATTGGTAGTGTGTAATTTTTTAAAGACATGTACATTTAATCCATAATTAATTTTTTTTTTTACAAATAAGGATAAAATTTACTAAGTGCGAAAAGCCCTTAAGGGAGTGGCCAAGTGGTAGACATGGGGCTGTGAGGTCTCAGGTTCGATCCCTTCCCATGCCCCCTTAAAAAAAAAAAAAAAAATTGCTAAGTGCGAAAAAGATGTTTATATAATGTGGTGGACCAGAACCAACTAATAAGTAAATAAAAATGATGATTTAGATATTTTTTTACGGGATAAAAAACAAATGGAATATGTTATCGGCAAAACTTAGGAAACATTGTCTTACGGTATTTTCTGTAAGATGGATCGTTTTAGGCAAAAAAAAAAAAAAATCATAACTTCATACTTAACTACCTACTACTCTCAGTATAACAAAAATATTACACCTCATATTATGTTTATTGTAGTTTAACAAGTTTAATGATTCCAGAAAAGCTTTTTTTTTATTATTCCAGAAAAGCTTATCAAATGCGATCTCAATTTTCATCTATGACATGAGAGGGACAGTTACGTGTGTGTTACGCAGCGGCCGATCCACATGAAAAGGAATAGGGTAAGTGACCCTACTGAATTTTATCTTTTAATTATTTTTACCTTACAATTTTTTTAATTTTATTTTATGTAGTAATTAAAATTTATGACTTAACTGAAATATGTTTTGAATTCGCCACCACTGTTACAAGGGTTTTGAGTTTAGTTTTTAGGTTTCGAATTTACGTTTTATGTAGCATTGTAATTTGTAAAATATGTTAGGCGGCACACCAGCGCTTAAGGTGTCTAGGCGGAGCCTACAAATAACACATATTATTTGGTTTTTAATATATTTTTATTATAACCTAATTATTCGGCATTAATTTTTCAAATATAATAATAGTAAATATCACCTAATAATTTAAAAATAATTATTACATTATAATGTCAAATATTAAAAGTAAAAGCAGAAACGTAATATCAATTTAAGGCTCAAAATATTACAAAAATAGTCAATAACTCAATAGGCTATATGTCCATTAACAAATTACAAATTAACAACAATATTTTAATAATTCAAAATTAATATTTATTATTGTTAAAAAACCAAAAATGATATTATTTTGGGCCAAAATTTAAAACAAATTAAAAATATATATAAAATGCAGCGTAATGCGATTAGGCGGAGCCTAAATTACATAGTAGATTTTTTTGGCTTATTTGTAAAATTTCTAGGGGCCACCCCTAGGTGGGGTCTAACGTCTAGGCGGGTGCCTAAAATTATTTTTAGAATAATGATTGTAATTGAAAGAAAAGTATGAGAAAGATTAAAAAAAAAAAATTGAGGGTTAGTCCCCTTTTCCAAGTTTATAACCTCTCTAGTTTTATGTCTTTTTTTAAACTAGAAAAAAGTTAATTTTGGATTCAAAAAGATTATGATACCTTTAATGAACAGAAGACGCGCTACGGACAACACTTACTCAGTGCATCGCGCTGCATCAATTTTTGTGTTGTTATACATCGGTTTAAATTACATAATCTAATTTTACATCGATGCACTAATTTTATGTATCGCGATGTATCAAATTAAATTACCAAATCCAGTTTTTGCATCACAACACATCGATTTAAATTAGCTAATCCAAATTTTGTTTTGTGCTCTAGTCTATGCATCGTGATGCATCAATTCAAGCAACTAATTAATACATTGCGATGCAAACTGATTTTGAATGCATTTCATCCACATTCTTCTTCATCTTCTTCTATCGTAGGCCATTTTCTTCATCATCTGCCGTTGTCCTTATTGAAAATCCTTCAACCCAACCCACATCTATTCAAATATCTTAATGAATCAAAAAAATTGTTTATCTTTCGGGCGTTACCCCATCGATCCCTATTTCGTTGCGTAACATGGTGATTTTCGAATCCAAAATCGGAGCTGTTGTAGGAGACTATCTAGACATTTTAGGAACAATATTTTGAAAATTAAGGGTGTGCAGAAGTTTTTCAGAACCGGATAGACCCAATGGTACCGGACCGAACTAATCGAAATTGGACCGGACCAATACTTTGGTTTGGTTCAAGATATGAATTTTCTTAGAATCAGACATTTGGATCGATCCCGGTTCTCCAACCAAAAGAACACGGAACCAGACCGAACCGACCCAATAAGTTGTTTATTATTATTATTATTATTATTATTATTATTATTATTATTATTATTATTATTATTATTATTATTATTATTATTATTATTATTATTATTATTATTATTATTATTATTATTATTATTATTATTATTATTATTATTATTATTATTATTATTATTATTATTATTATTATTATTATTATTATTATTATTATTATTATATTAATTCCTAATTTCCTAGCTTTGAGTCTATGATTTCAATATTTTTAATTATTGAATGTACTTGTTTTTAATGTTTTCAATCTTTTTATAACGTTGAAGTCTTTAAAATTTTACTATATATTTATATTAAACAGTTAAAAAGTAAAAACCATAATATTGGTCGAGTTATGGTTCTTGTACATATTCGGTTGGTTCTGAACTAGATCAATGTATTGGTTCTCCTACATATTAGGTTGGTTCTGGTTCTAATTTTTTTGAGAACCGAATATTGGTCTAGTTCTGCTTTTCTCAAAATTTTCTAAAAAATTGGACCGAACCGGACCAAGGTCACCTCTATTAAAAATGAACTTTAGTGGTTGAAATAATGGCCCAAAATTACTCCCCCCCCCCCAAAAAGAAAAAAAAAAAGAAGCTAATAGGGTTTAAAATAAAATTTCTAATGACCCCTTTTACTATGGGTGAGCAAATAAATTTTAAAATCAGACCGAACTAAAAGGACCGAACCGAACCAATTTATTGGATTGGTTCCGGTTCTGAGTTTTAGTAAAAGCGATTAATTGGTTCGGTCCCAGTTTTTATACTAATGAATTGGTTGTAGCTAAAACCAGATTGGACCAATAGGTTTAATATTATATATATATATAATTATTTATTTCTAAATTATATTAATAATATATAATATAAATAGTAAATTTCTATTTCTTTCTTTCTCGGCTGTTAAGATTATTATCAGTGTAATATCTTGTTTAACCTTAATTGTGGAAAATACCATGTCAAAGTAAGTTGTTCTTTCACATTTTTATTTTTTATTTTAATATAAATAAGAAACTTCATTAATTTCATTAACAAGTTTGTTACATTTTTACTTTTTATTTAAGTATAAATAAAAAATCTATTAATTTCATGGGAAAGATAAGCTCAATAAGACCCCGAAAATTACTAATTTGTTTGTCTTAAATAATTAAGAACCGAAGTATTGGTTCGGTTCTAGTTCTCATGAATTTTTAATTGGTTCCAGACCGAACCAATTAAAATATTGGTTCTCCATACAGGTTGTGTTGGTTCTGGCTCTGCATTTTATAAGAACCGAAGTATTGGTCTAGTTCTGGGTCTTCATTTTTAAAGGAAAAATTAGATCGAATCGGACCATGATCATCCCTACCTTTTACACTTAAGGTCAAGATTTTTGGAGGTGTGGAACTAGCATCGGAAGCAAATTTTAGGGTCAAGACGTGGAGGCCGTGGGTTTTATAACATGGCTTTAGAGCATCCCCATTGTTGTTGGGTTTCCCCTTATTAAAAAGATAGCATCTTGCAATGGGAGATCTTTTCCTAAATTAGTCATGTAGGAGAGAGGGGTATTTTCTTCCCAAATAAGAAGAAAAAAGTGGGAGAAGAAGAGTAGGCCGAAAGGGGGCGGTGTGGTGCACCGTCTGCCAAAGCGGGCGCGTGCACCATACGTGCGTGGGAGGGCCGTGAGAAGTGGTTCGGCGTGGGTCCCAACGTCTTTCTCAATTTATATTCAATTTTTTAATTCCAGCCTTTGTGTACCGTTGGGAGGGGGCAAATTGATTTTTTTAAAAGAAAGTTGACCGTTTGGGGGGGGGGGAAGTGAAATTATTAAATTTAGTTTTTTTTTAATGTTTGTGTACCATTGGCCTACTAATTTTTTTTAAAAAAAATATATTTTTCAAGCCTTTTTTCTCTTTTTCTCTTTTCTTCTTCTCTATAAATATACTACCTCAACCTTCTTCATTTTCTCAACAACTTTCTTCCTTCTCTAAACTATTTTACTTCATTCTCTCTTATATTTCTTCATCATCTCTTCTAAAAAATCATTTTCTCTACATACTTATCTTCTAAATGGATCCAAGAGGTAGTAATTTTTTCAAAATTTACTGAATTCTTAAGATTTTGAAGAAAATCAAAATACACAAAACTTTTCGTGTTTCTGAGAATGTTCAAAATTCTCAATTTTCATCTACTCCTCAATACCCACCTATTTTTTCCAACAATTCAAATGTTCCCAATTATCCAAATTTCTACATGCTTCCAAACTTTCCAAATTTTGGAAATTTCCAGAATTTTCAAGTTCCTTCAACTATTGGGAATTTGTGTAGTAACGGTCATTTTCTTCCGAATTATTGGCAACCTACGGAAACCAATTTCTCATGCTGCAAAGTCCGTCTCATGCATTTTCTTCATTTTACATATTTTCGAATGACTCACGAAAAACTAGTGTAGATGCAAGTTCGTCCGGTAATGAATCGATAACACCATCATCGGTTCTCGAGAGACAAATAAATTTAGAAACAATTTATTTAGACAACGGATCGGAACCGGTACCAGAAAAATACAAGTTTACACGTGCAAGATGGACCAAGGATGAAGATATTGCAGTTACGAAAGCTGTGCAGACTATTGGCCAATGTCATCTAGTTGGTAATAGTCAAAAGAGTGCGCAATATTAGAAGCGTATAGCTTATTATTACAACGAACATCGCCCAAGTAAATTGATTCCAAGAGATATCGCGAAGTTGACACCACGTTGGTCAACTAGAATTGTTCCATCGGTGAGAAGCTTCAACGAAATCTACAAGACTTCTCAATGCTAATCAAAGTTGTTGGAGTGATGATCATATTCTACTGAAAAATGCAAGGGAGGTATACTATCAAGAAAAAGGTCAGCATTTTCCTTTTGAACACGTTTGAAATGTGTTAAGAAATCCTTCTGCATTATTTTCTCCACAAGTGGATATTCGTCACACTAATAAAAATTCTTGGATATCTGACTCCAAGGGCGGTCATTCTAAGACTAGTGTAGAAGTTGAAGATGAGGAAAAAATCGATTTACGTGCTCATCCAATTAGATAAAAGGCGACAAAGAAGAAAGCTATAGCTAAAGGAAAAAGACGAAAAATCTTTGGATGTAAATGGGTTAGATACGCGTACTTCTCAGATTTCATTGTCATTAGATAGTTACGCGGATATTAAAAAAATCAATTGGAAAGTCAGAAAATTGAAATGGAAAATCAGAGAATTATTTCAAAAAGTCGGAAATTTGAAGCAGAAGCGAGACGAAAAAGATAAGAAAGAAAGCAGCGCGAAAGGGTTGTTAAAAACATTGTTTTTCTTACAAAAGATACCTCCAACATGAGTCCGGAAAAACTTGTCATATATCAACGCGAATGTGAGGCAATAAATGCGCAATTGTGGAGAAAGAGAATGAATTTTAGTGCTCGTTGTTTTATCTAACTCTACTTTTAACATTAGAATGTTTTTATGTAACTTTCATTATTAATGTTTTTATATAACTTTCATTATTAATATTTTTTATATAACTTTCATTATTAATATTTTTATGTAACTTTCATTATTAATGTTTTTGTGTAACTTTAATCATCGTTTATTTTATGTAACTTTAATTATTAATGAAACTAACATTTGTAAACTGACCGTTGTAAACTAGTATAAATAGATGAGAAGTAGTTGTAATCTACAATCTACAAACCGTCAAGATATAAACTCTTGTCGTTGTCCTGCATTTTACCATTAAAGATGTCTTCTTCTTCTACCGCTAGCTCTATCACAAGCAGTGATCCCGAACAAATCAACGAAGAATCCAATGACGAATCCAACACTTCTGAAGGTGAACAAATGTTTATGGAGATAATTGCATTACAACAATAGATGGTTGAAAGGGACAGAGCCAACATCAGCAAGCATCACCAAAGGAAAAAGAGGAGGTATATAAATCGAAATCGTGAAGTGGGAAATACTCAACTTGTCAATGACTACTTCTCATCTCAACCATTGTATCCCAGTCATAATTTCAGCGACGCTTCCGAATGCATAAAAACTTATTCATTCAAATAGTTAATGCATTGGAGAATCATTCAAATTATTTTCGACAGAGGTCTGATGAAGTAGGAAAAGCTAGTAGGTCTTTCACCACTACAAAAATGCACAACAGCTATTCGTTAATTGGCTTATGGAGTCCCAGCCAATCATCTTGACGAGTACCTCAAATTAGCAGAAACAACTTCCACTGAGTGCATGTTCAACTTCTGCCAATGTATTATTGAATTGTTTGGAGGTCATTACTTGAGAAGGCCAAATGCTAATGATACACAATGTCTGCTTCAAATGCACAAGCAAAGGCACATATTTTTAAGTATGTTAAAAAGTCTTGATTGTTTTTCACTGAGAATGGAAAAATTGTCCAATCGTTTGGCAATGTTAATATGCAAGAGGTCATGGGAAGCCAACAATTGTGCTCGAATCAGTTGCGTCTGTAGATTTATGGATATGACATGCAGTTTTTTGGGGTTACGAGTTCTTATAATGATCTTAATGTGCTAAACAAATCACCTTTGTTCAATAACGTACTAGAAGGAAATGCATTGCGGTGCAATTTTGAAGTGAATGACACACAGTATACTAGAGTTGTCAAAACGGGCCTACGGGGCGTGTTTGCCCGCGGGCCCGAAAAGCCCACTGCAAAACGGGCCGGGGCGGGAAAGCCTACAAACATAACGGTCTTTAAAACCCTTAGCCCAACCCGCACCGCGTAGAACCGCGGGCAAAACGGGCCAGCCCGCAAAAATGGATTTATTAACTTTATTTAATTAATTAATTTATTTATTATCACCAAAAATGACAAAACAGTGTACCGGATTATTGACAACTAGCTAAAGAACAATTTCCAATGTTTTTATTGAATTACTGAATACTGATACATTACTAAACCAAAAATTTGAATTACTGAATACTGATACATTATTATTTATTACAAACTATACCAATATACCAATAAACCAAAACATAAATATAACATAGTAGAAACTGTGAAACAATCAAACAAAACACAATCGGATCAGATCATTCAGATGGCATACATCTACTTTCTTCCTGTGTCTCGTCTTTGAAGGTGAACACTGAACAGAGATGAGACTTGAGAGAGACGTAGTGAGTGAATTATAGACATCGATTTCAGAAACTGCTTGAAACCAAAAAGGTTTCCCACAAGCCTTACGCCTCAAATAGTACCGAAAAAGTTCCTCATTGGTCAGGTGAAACCGAAACCCAGGTGCAAGTGAAGTCGCCGGTGGCGCCGCTGCAACGGGTGTCGACGGCGCCGGAGATGGATTGGCAGACATCAATTCATGACCCATATTCAATCTAGTAGGAAAAAACAGTAATTCTTGCTAAGCAAAACCAAATTTAGGGTAAACCCAGATAGATTCTAATTGATTTTAGAGTGGGGGGCAAAGAAAAGGGAGGATAAAATTTAAGGGGACATGGGGATTGTGGTTGAGTGAGTCTGTCTAATTCTAACCTAAACCTAACCCTTGGCCTTGAGACTTGAGAGAGTACATTAACGTTACGGGCTTACTTACGGCCACCTCAACAGTCATTGGGCCTGGGCCGCTTATAAGTTATAAGTTATAAGTATTAACAAATAACAAATTAACAATTAACAATACAACTATACAAGTCCATAATATGCGGCCTGCCCACGGCCCGCCCCACCCCAACCCGTGAAAGCCAGTGGCCCGCACGGGCAAAGCCCGAAAAGCCCGCATCCTAACGGGTATTGAATGCACCAGTCCAATCCGCCCCTAACAGTGGCGGGCAGCTATTTTTTACTAATGTTCCTATTTGTACAAATTTTCTATCAATTCTACAAGTCACAACATATTTTACATAAAAAAGATACTACCAAATAGATGGAATTTATCTGGATTTGGCTACTTTTGTGAATAGTTTTTCGTGCCCGTCGGATGCTAAGCTAGAGAAATTCAAAGAGATGCAAGAGGCTGCAAGAAAAGATGTCGAAGAGCATTTGAAGTGCTCCAATCAAGATGAATAATTATCAAAGGTTCTAGCAGGTTTTGGTATAGAGATAACTTGAAAGAAATAATGCTCACATGCATTATTCTACACAACATGATTGTGGAGGCTAAGGGTGATCAGGTTACGAATTGAGTTGATGATACTGTATATGACTCTCGACAAGTGAACCATGGGTCAACACAAGCATTTCAAGAATATCTGTAGTGAAATTCAGATGTACGTGATAGAAGCACACATCATGAACTTCGATCCAACTTAGTTGAGCATATATCGCGCCGTTACGGTGACAACTAGTGATAGAGTTTAATTATTTACATTTTTATGTAATTCTAATTATTGAATTATTTTTAAGTAATTTTTAAATATTTATGTTTTATGTAACTTTATCATTATGTATTTGTTTCAATTTTAACGTTTTATGTAATTTTCTATTTATGTTATTTTACGAGTTATGTATAATATGTGGTTTATAGACAATTTATTAATTAAATTATATAATTTATGAGTAATTTATTATTTATAAATTAATTAATGTCTTTATTTATAAATTAGTTTATTTATACAGAATATTTAAATATGAAATATATTAAATAAAATTAAATAAACTTATTTGTTTGAGAATTATGAAAAAAAGATTGAAGTGTAAAGTTAATGAGGTGACGATATGACCCAGCTAAGAAGATGTGTTAAGAAGATTATGAATGAGAAGATATATTTTTGAATGGAATACGAAGAGAAAAGTGGATAGGTGGTAGTGAGACCCAACTAAGAAGATGTGTTAAGAAGATTTGCATTAAGGATTCTCTTAGAGCTTTGAATAAGCTTTTTTGAATTCTACTTTTGCATGTTTGGTGGGTTTTTCATGTCTTTTTTTATTTTTTTAAAACCCTTTTTTAATTTATGAGTAATTTATTATTTATAAATTAATTAATTTTTTTATTTATAAATAAATTTATTTATAAAAAATATTTAAATATGAAATATATTAAATAAATTTATTTGTTTGAAATGTATGAAAATAAGATTGAAGTGTAAAGTTAATGAAGTGACAGTGAGACACAACTAAGAAGATGTGTAAGAACATACCCATTGTTTAAAAATGGGTTCTTCTTAGGGCTAGCTCTTCTTATTAAGAAGAGAAAAGTGAACAATGGGAGATTCCTTCTTAGCAAGTCATGTAGGAGAAAAAAGATTTTTCTTCTTTGTAAAGAAGAAAAAAAAGAATCTTTTTAGCCATTTGTGTGTGACCCGTTTGGGGAGGGGGGTTAATTATTTTTTTTTTGTGTTAGAAGATGTGTAAGAAAATTATACAATGAGAAGATATATTCTTAAGTGGGTGACGGGAGGTGGCACAAGTGGTAGTTGAAATGTTTTAATGATGGTAAAAAAAAGTGATTTGTTACTATTTAATAATTGATTAAAATTTAGAATTTAAATTATCACGATTTATGATGAAATTAGTTTTATAGAATTGAGTGATTTAGAATTCCAATACAATCCTAATTCTAAATTTTAGTTATGTTCCCAAACAATCGAATTGATTTTGGAGGCCATAATTCCAATTCCAAACTATGAAATTGGGGTATCCAAACATACCCTTAAATGAAATAAGAATACTTTTCTATAATAATAATAATAATAATATAAACATTAAGGCTCAATCGAAAATCCAAAGACCGAGCTTTTAGGCTTTTAGCGTACACGACTGACTAAACCATATGCAATTTATAGAAACATATATAAAAATAATAATAGAATATTAGCAAGTGTAACTTATCATATGCGATTTTTAATTTTCTTTTGGAAGAAGGGAACATTTGCACTTAACTTTTTTATCTGACGAAATTCAAGTGCGGATGAGCTTCGGATTCAGTATGCTGTATGCAACTTTAATTATTTAAGAATAGCTGGAGCATGTTGTTACAGATTTAAAGTTTTTACCCTATACTCAATCTTTGCGGCATTAACACAATTTTATTAGTTTTAGTCAGTCTTACTCCATTATTGCTTACCAACTATTCCTAAATGTCAATCCCAAGTTATGTGGTAAATTCCATCCGCTAGAATTTATATCTATTTGAAAACACTAAGTTGGAAAGAAGAGAACACTTAAAGAGGCTTAAAGCAAAAACAAATGTTTATTGAGCTTTCCTAAGTTGTCTTATTACAAATGAGACATCACTTATTTATATGCTACCACCCATCAATTCTATAGGCTTCTAAAATATTCTATACAAGTCTAGGATATTCCTATTATTTCGTAGCATTGTAATATATTCTAGAATACTCTACTGTACTCTACTATATACTAAAGACTTTTAGAACATTTTAGAGCACTCTAGGACAAATTAGAGGACTCCAGAATACTCGAGTAACTTTAAGAAAATTCCAGAGTACTTTATAACAAATTAGAGGACTCCGGAAACTCTAGTAACTTCCACAACATTCAGGAGTACTCTAGGACATACTAGAGGACTCCGTAATACTCCGGAAAATTCTAGGTGTGGGACGTGACATTCTCCCCCACCTAAGTTCGTGACGCCCTCGTCACGGTTACAGCTCACGCCTAGCTTGCTACTCTTGAAGCCTCTTTACCACCTCGACATATGTCCTCGACCCAACAGTCTTCTCCCCAAGTTTGAGCTTTGACTCGTTTACAAACTCATTGGCACCAAGCGCCTTTGTCTTGCTTGTGCCTTCTCTCTTCGATACCAATGGTATCATGCATGAAGTGTGCCCATCTCCACCGAGCATCATCATCACACCAAGATAGGGCATAGGTGCAGCGTTGCACTTGTCCATAAAAGTCTGCCAAGTATCACCTTGTGATCATCCTTCTCGATGACGGTGATGTCCGCCTTGCCTTTCCATCCGCCCATTGACTACGTCTTGGACTTGCCTCTCCTCCGAGTTAACAACCTTTACCCAACCCTCATCCTTGGTTGGTTTAAGATCTAGTTGTCTCACAAACTCGGGTGTCACAAAGTTGTGTGTTGTGCCCGTGTCCACCATGTCTTGCACCAAATTCCCAAAATTTCAACATTGGCATATCAGATGCCTTTGTTTTTGACCTTCTTTCCTTGGCCCTTCTTAGACTCTTTGCATCACGCTCGACCATCACGCCCAGCATCTGCAATGCACTCATGCTTTGCTCTCCTTCGCTGTCGGATGCATTGGCCTTCCCTTTGCCACTACCCTTGACCATGGCACTCAGTTCTTTTTATGTGGACAATACTGCACAATGTGATCTCCATCGCATAGGAAGCACTTCTTCAAGGCATCAAACTTATCATTTCACATGTTTGGCTTAATGATCTCCCATGATCTTTGCCTTTGTCTCGACTACGATAGCTTCAATCGTCAAAGCTACGCTCATCATCGATCACCCTTGGCAACCCAGTTCGATGCTTGCGGTCTCCTCCACCGCTCACACGATCCCTCCTTGGTGACTTTGGCTTTTTTTTTTTAAATGAAAATATTCTAACCTCTCAACATTGTTATATTCGTTGTCAAATCTCTGGCTGGCTCACGAGCTGTTGCTACCTATGCCTGCAGCCCATCCACAAAGAAGCATAACTTCTGCCTCTCCGGCATCTCGGGGACCTCTAGCATCATTGTGGAATACTTATTAACATACTCCCTGATGCTCCTCTTTTTCCTTAGCCGTCTTAAATTTATCATGGCTAAGTTCTCTACACTCTCAGGGTAGAACTACCGTTTGAGTTCCCTCTTGAACTCATCCCACGTCTTTACATCGTTCTCTCCGCAATCAGTGTAACATCTTCTCCACCATAACGTTGTTGTGTTCGTGACGTATGTCACATCTGTCTCAACCCGCTCGTCCTCCTCGACGATGTCCAAACCTGCAAAGTAACGCTCCATGTGCCAAACGAGGTTGTCAATCACTCGTCCCCCCCTTGCCCCATCATATGTCTTCGGCTTAGGAACCTTTTTCTTTCTTGGTATGGCTACTCTACTCCACCCATGTTGGCCATCCTTATCAAATCTCTTCGAAAAGCTGCCAATTTTGTCTTCAACTCAACCACTTACATTGCGAGGTCTCTTCGTTGTTCAACCTTGCACCCAATCGCGACCTTGATCTTGTCTAAGATCAAGTCACCATGCCTCGTAATCGTGTCGTCGAGCTTGCCTTCTAGACTCGCAAGCCTATCGACGACAGTCATTCCTTCCTCGTCTTCCTTCAAGACTTTACATACCAAGTTGAGCTTGTGTTCCATCTCGGCAACCATTGCCTCGAACAAGCCTAATAGTTCTTCTCACAAATCTACGTTGTCCTTGTCGATGATACCTTGCTAATCCTTCGACGGAGCCATCTCGTCCCAACCATGTATCGACTTCACTCTGATACCACTTGTCACAAAATTGTTCCCTCAAGAGTACTATATGACTTTAGCGTCTTATTGCCCCTCGCAATCTCGCTAAGTCAGCCTTCCCAAAGGTTGAGCTAATTGTTTTGGCAATAGTAAGTAAAGAGCTTAAGAGAGTTTTGCAAGTATGCCTTTAATTCGCTCAAATTTGGATAATTACAAATGAGGTTTTCACTCCTATTTATACAAGTGGATGGAAGACCCTAGATCTTTACAATATTATATATATCTTCCTTTCTAATATGTTTTAGATATCTCTATACATTCAGAGTATTCTGAAAAGTTCCCCTACTTTCCAACCCCTTCTAGAAAGTTCTTCTACGTTCCAACCCCTTCTAAAAATTTCTCTTACTTTTCAGCCCTTTCTAAAAAGTTCTCCCGAAGGATCCTAGACCCTATATCTTTGATGTATCTTCTCGGAGCGTGACAATGTACTCTGGTCTATATGATTTTATAAGCAATTTAGTTAACAAGTTTTTCTTTGCCTACTTTGTTTATCCAAATTCCAAGGGAGAGAAAGAGTATTTTATTTGACAAAGATGAATAAAATAAAAATGGGTAATGATAACATTATTCTTATTTTATTTACATTATAATCACCATTCAAACTAGCTACCTTACATTCGGATTCTAGGTCGTATTTGTCATGGAGGTCTACTGTAAGACCATTTTATAAATCTTAATTCATAAGACAAAGTTTTACTCTTTATAACTTAATCCCATTAACATATGATAAATCGAATAAAAAAGATTGCTCTTACCCAAAATAATCGTAAAGTCATAATGTCAAAGTTTTTGACTTTGCGTATTTGGGACATAAAATAGTTGTGTGTCGTACAAATTTGGAATCAAAGAGCTTTATCGATAATTGAGACACAATCCATTCGTTTATTCAATCCTCACTGTACGTGATCGGTACATTTACAATCAAAAGAGCTATCGATAAAATTTTAATAATACAAAACCCACTTGTTTATTACATCGTCACATTGACTATCAAAATAGCTCTTTATTTGCTAGATAACCTTATTACTAATTCACGACCCATTCTTATTTCTTCGTCACGCTGACGAAGACAAAGGAAAGATAAAAACAAGAAAATTAAAAAAAAAAAAAAAAAAAGAAAAAGAAAAAGGATGATGGGAAAGTGAGACCAGTATAAGAGCCTATATTTCTTTGTTCAGCAATAATCCAGAAGTAAAACCAGAGCCAAAAGGCCTTTGGTTCCCACAATCAAGGTTGTCACCATAACTTACCCCAAGTAAATCACAGTACCTCTTATAAAACCCAATACGATCTTGGACCCGTGCGTCTGTGCCTCGCCCACATTCAAGCCCTCCATTAATAATGTTTGTGATTACCCCATATCCGTGAAGCTTTGTTTCGACACATCTGTTGAGATGGAGTCCAATTGTTTGTAATCACGTCATGGCATGACGGCTTTGGCGGTTGGGTTGTCATCCAGAACCAAAGTGCTGTCTCGAACGACACCGTTGGGTTAGTAGACACTAATTCTGGGTTATTTAGGAGATCTAACCCAAGGGCCTGTCCCGCCGGTCCATAGTTATAGTTGCTGAAATTACACAAAATCAATTTGAGAATTCATCCTCATCTATATATATGTATATAAATCCCTCTGTTTTGAATAAAATGCCTAATGTTCTATTTTTGGTTATTTAACTTAAATAATCAACTTTAAAAAATTAATGCATAAAAATATTATTTTATTATTAATAAATTACTAAAAATGATATTTTTATTAAAAAAAATTGATTTTCAAACGAAAATTCTTTTAGATATATATAATGTTAATTATAAACCTTTGGTACTCACTAGGAAATTTGAATGGGTCCTCGGCCATGGTAACTTTTCCCGGGCGCACACGGCCATTGAGCACTTGGTTCACAGTAAGATGCTTGGGTGTCTTCTTCCAGAAAGCAATATCCCCAAGCATATGGACCATCCGGTGCAGTCGGCCAACCACCTGTTCATCATTTATATAAATCAAAATAAAAACAGGATAACAAATGAAATAATCATCTTTTGTTCTAACAACGTTGTACAGATCTTTGTCGGAGCATAAATCAGAAATGAAATGAAGTTCCGTGAGAATAATTAATTACCAGTAGTTTCGTGTGAAGTTTGACCCAAAAAGGCTGCGATCTCCCTTTTGCGTATGGTGGTATCACCGACGGACGCAAATTTTGGATAAACTTTGGTGGCAGCTATGAATCCATCGTAGGTGTAGAATCCCTTGCCAGGGCAAGCGTTGTCGTTACGGTGCAAGAGCATTTGTTCAAATAGAGCTCTGGGAATCAGACTACTGATGTCCCCCCCGGGAGGGGAAGGAGGGTTCGGTCCCGGTCCCGGAGGGGTAGGACCATGAGGGCATTGACTTTGACAATTACCAGGGTCGCAGTAGGCAGAAGTGCTGCCGCACCAACCAAAATTGCTGCAACAAAGTCCTCCGGGGCACTGTGCACCGCCAGCCTGCGATCCACATTGCTCGGCAGAGGCCGTAAGTAACAGGGAGAATAAAGAAACAAGTGTGCAGACCCAAGGTCTCATTTTCTTTCTTTCTCTGTTTAAGTGAGAGAGTAAGGTGAGATTATTTTTAAAACGAGACGGATAGCGTGGTGATTTTATAGGAGAACTCCAACATTAACTAATAGCATCACCATTGTGGTTTTTATTTTTTAACCAATTCTTATTGCCTTAAATGGTGTGCAAAGTGGCCATTAGGCGCCACATAGGAGAGGGAGACAGAATTGGCGGGCTGGTCGGTTGTTGGGGGGAGGATTTTATTTTATTTGAGTTGGTGATATTTTTTATGTAAGAAGTTGTGTAAGAATAGTATACAATGAAAAGATTTATTATTATTTATTAAGTGTGTAAGAAGAGAAAAATATATAGGGGGCAGTGGGACCTAGTTAAGAAGTTGTATAAGAAGTTGATATAAATTTTAACATTGGAGATGCTCTAAACATGGACTAGCAACATTTCCGTCCGAATGGGATTATTATAAAAAAAATATACTCCAGTATTATACTTCCTCGTTTTCGGTTAACTATTCTATTATTAAATATTTCATTTAATGTGTTTATTTTTTAAAATTAAGGGATAAAAATATCATTTTACTATTAAAGGATTACTAAAACTTTTTTAAAAAAGATTAACTTTTAAACAAAGATTGTTTGCCCAGAATAGAATGAGTATATTATAAATCCAAGGACCAACAAAAACATTACTCATTCCGTCCCTAAATTATCGTTTTGGTAGATTTGGCGCAAGGTTTAAGAAAAATACATTTGACTGGATTATTAATATTAGTTTGATGTGTAGTTTATTTTAAAGCTCATGTGTATATGACTCATAATTAAAGTAGGATGAAAAAATAATGATAAAATGATAAAAATATTGTCCTAAAACAAAAAGTTTCAAAAAAATAAATATCTTAGGATAAAAAAAAAAAAAGACAATAATTTAGTGACGGTGGGAGTACTATGCATCACCCAAACTATCCACAAAATCACTCACACTATATTAAAGAAGGATTAATATAATGATGCTAGATGTTAACATAAAAAAGAAAAGAGGAACTTTTCTTACTTTTAATTTAATTTTCTTTTGGATGGTGGGAGTATCATATAGATTATTACATAAAAGTAGAATACGCAATTTTTGCCCATTTTCATTTGTTCACTTATACCGCCCATTAATTAATGGGTACGGGTGGATGAAAATTTGTAATTGGACGAAAAATAGCCATACCCATTAATTAACATGGGTTTATGTGGGTGTAAATGGACACCCACATATTCATTGGTTAACATGGACTCGTGCGGGCATAATGGACAACCTCCAACGACGATCACCACCTCCGACAACAAACTCCACTAGCCCTCATCGCCTCCAACGTAACCTCCGTCGGCCATCACCACCACTAGCGCAGCCGACGACAACCACCTCCGATGATGAAAAATATATATTAATTTTTGCATAGACTACTGGATCGAAATTGAAGATAAATTCTTAAATAAGTGTGATGAAGTAACAACCAATTACATGAAAGTTTGAAACAAACAAGCCATGGGTGATAATCTGACCTACCCTCCTTTTCTCTTTATGTCTTGAAAGCAATCTGTCTATCCATTAAGCTGAATTCAACTTCTATCGAATGGAGTATGGTGATGTCTTGGACATAAAGATGAAAAAAAAGGCCAAATATTCAATATGAGAGAAGTTATCAAGAAGTTCCACCTTGGAACCAAAGAATGTATACTTATTAAGGGTTAACCTGCTAAGCTGTACCGAGAGTCTTTTTTAAGCCCTTCTCCTTATGGATAAAATTGATTGGGATAAAAAACATTTAATACTTCCCATTTATAATTCAAATTCTAACGAAACTCATAAATTAAGTAACTACCTTATTTATAATTTATAAATTGGTAAATATTTATACATTTGTTAAAAAAAATCTACTGTTATAAAATTTATAATTTATAAAATTGTGTAAATGCAATGGAAGGTAACAGACCATCCTCGCCTCCTAGATCTCTCCTCCCACGAGATGTGACCATTGACATCCACCGGTTCCATTTGTACAATACACCACCATGACTTCCATTTTTTTCTTGGGTGAAGTGCAGAAATGGTCTCTTGACTATAGGTCTCTCACAATTTTAGTTCCTTAACAATTTTTTTGTCTAGTCATTTAAGTATCAAATTTTTATAGTGTTAGCGAAATACCGTTAAGTTGTCCATGTGTATTTTGTAAGGACTAAAATGATTTTTTTCAAATCTAACTTATATTAAAATTTACAATTAAATCCCTAGAGTTTAAAAAATGACCCTAAGACTTTTTTCTTCAATTTTTTTGGTAAACCCACTAGATTTTTGAAAAATCTATCCCAAGCTTACAAACTTAAATCATCCCCTAGACATGATTTACTATAGCAGCCTAATCGATTTCAACCGATGGTAGCTTGTGCTAGAACAAGGTATTCAACTCATCAAACGTCTGTTGGAGAAATCCAAGAACAACATATCTGATTTCAGCGAAGACACAGTCGACAATTCATCCGAGCTTGAGGAGGATGCCGACAAGGGTGTCTCTGCCTTGATTTTACAGTTGTGCAATTGGTCGAACATGTTGTGTGCATGTCCGTAGGTCATTGGTTTCGGATCGACCACGAGAACATTGGATGGTGATTTCGATTTGGGTTTGAAAGAATTCGAATTCCCTGGTTTTTTGTTTGAATTGGTCCAAGCCTTAGCAAATAGCTTGAAGCTTGGCATCGACAGTGGAATGGAGAGGCTTGTAACCGGAGGAATCTTGCTATTTTATAAGCAGTTTTGTCATAAGCCAAAGCAGCTTCTTCATCCGTGTCAAAGGTGGCAAATTTTTTTGATCAAAATTATGAGTGCCAGGCTCGAATTCATCGCTACAAATTGGGGATTGAGCTGGGAGAGCAGAAAATGACCTAAAATAGAGGAAGTCATATCTAGGCAAGGACGAAGGAAATGAATTGAGAGGTTGGAGGCGGGGAAGAACTTGTGGGTTAGAGGTGTGGCTGAGGAGAGATTGATATATCAGGCCAAAATATGAAAATCACCCCAAAGTAACCACCCAATCCCATAATGCCCTCCAATGTTAAATTTTTCCCAAGTGCATGCCTGATGTTTTCATTTGTCCCATAGTGCCCCCTCCCGCCACTTGCCGTTTACAAAGGTACGTTAAGTGGCACATGTTCATACACGTGCTGGACAAAATTGTCTTTTCCAACCTAATTATATAGAATCTGAAGCTTGTGAAACCTTTAATATCATTTCTTCTTCTACCTCGTCTCTCTCTCTCTCTCTCTGTACAAGAAAAATCCAGCAAGAAGCCATGTCAAACATGAGCTGCTATTGTCGTCAATGTAGTGTGCTCAAGACGGCATGGACTAGTACAAATCCTGGTCGAAGATTTTTTGGCTGCCCAAACTATGGCTATGTAAGTGTTTAACATTATTTTAGGGTTTATAAATGGACAACCCGTTGAGTGATTCATTTTAGGTTTTGTTTTTATTTTTCTGGGTGAGGGCAAAAAAAGCCCTGGTTAAATGAATACACCTTCTTTCTTCTCTTTTCTAATTTTAATGAGTTATAGGACGGATGTCGTTACTTTGCTTGGTACGATCCCCCAATGTGCCCTCGATCGATAGTTGTTATTCCAGGTATTCTATAATCTATCAATGAACATAAAGAAGTGATTACCCAACTGAAAATCAATCGTGCTAGAGAATGGAAATTTTTCATGTGTCTACTGGTTGGGTGTTTAGTTCTCATTGTGTTGTTGATGTTTCTTCTTCTTATTGTCTAAATGAAGGAATTCAGTTGCCCTTTGTTTTTGGTTAATATTAGTGAGGGCAAAAAAAAGTTGTGATTGCCCTCTGTTTTTGTTTATGATTAGTGAGGGATTTGTGAAATGTAAGTTCATTAGGGAAGTAAGGTTATGTAATAGGATCTATGTACTCTGTTTATGGCTATGAAAGTTTATGAGAATGTCAATGATAATGCTCTGTTAAGACAAACTTGGTGAATTGATGTACAAATTTGGTGAATGATAATGCTCTGTTAATGCTTCTAGTTTTCACTCTGATGTAGTCAGTTTACCTAAGAGTTTTGATGACAGGAACCATCCATCAGTTGGCTTGGCAAATGTGAATATGGGAAGACAGGAACCTTCATCAGTTAAGATTGTTTGCACCCATCATTCCATCCAACTTGAAACTTATAAACATTTAAAACAAAGACACTAACTGGCTACTAAAGGGAACTGAGACTTTGCAACTGCATGTCTGCATGAATAACAAAGACATTAACTGGCTACTAAAAGATCTATGTACTCTGTTTATGGCTATGAAAGTTTATGAGAATGTCAATGATAATGCTCAGTTAAGACAAACTTGGTGAATTGATGTACACATTTGGTCAATGATAATGCTCTGTTAATGCTTCCAGTTTTCATTCTGATGTAGCCAGTTTACCTAAGAGTTTTGATGACAGGAACCATCCATCAGTTGGCATGGCAAATGTGAATATGGGAAGACAAAAACCTTCATCAGTTAAGATTGTATGCACCCATCATTCCATCCAACTTGAAACTTATAAACATTTAAAACAAAGACACTAACTACAGAGTACATAACAACATAAAGTTATGTAAACTGTCATTCATTGCATTCTCAACTTGAAAATAGTTGGTAATACATAAACAATGTGAACTAGACCAAAAGAGCTATACCAATGTAAGAGTTGGTCCATTTAAAGGACATTTACATTCACATATCTATAGTTTGAAGATGACCAAAAGGTCTATACATTTACCAAATACCAACCTGTGCAAAAGAATTATACCAACATGTTTCAATGACCAAAAGAGCTATACCAACTTTACAAATACAAACATCTATTAATCCAGTTCATCCCTATATCCATCACACTTTTTATCATCCTTGGTATTCTTTAAATTCCTTGCAACTTCCAAGCTTCCAAGAGTTACACATCTATTCCCCCTCCAAGTGAAGTTTGCAGCAGGAATTGAAGTGGCACCAATAGTTGTTGCATCTATTCCCCCTCCAAGTGTACTTGGTTGACCATAGGAGAAGGAATTTGGAGTCCCTACTGGCCCTCTCATTGCACTTTTTTTTTGTTCTTCCTGGACTTGTGACAAAATATTTTTTTTGGAGAAGCAGGGTGGCACCTGCGGAGTATATAAAATAGAAAAAAAGATACAAACTAAAGGGGCACAACCAGCCTTACCCATAAAACATGGGGACAAAGGAGCCTGATCTCGAAATCAAAAACTTACGACAAAAGCTATCTAAAAGATAGTACAGAGAAAAACAAATAACTTCACACTTTACGGTAACTGAATAACCCTAAAACATCATGTTGGAGTGCCTTCCGAACCTCATACGGTAACTGAGAGATCGACCTAAATTCACTAGAAGCATAGTTGTGAGCAGCATTGGCTAATCGATCCGCAACCGAATTCTTCTCCCGATAAATATGCTCAATTCCATAATTACCCATCAAAGATAAAAACTGTCTAAACTCATAAGTATACATCCAAGGGCAATTGTGACGACCTTGAATAGCAGAAACCACTACAAGAGAGTCAGATTCAACCACAACATTTCCTAATTGCATCTTGTGACATAACAGAAGCCCATCCCTTAACGCCATGAATTCAGCCCTAGTGTTAGTACCTTGCCCATAAGAGTGAAGAAAACCGGAAATAAAGTGACCATTGGAATCTCGAATCACTCCACCGCCTGTAGCCATACCTCCAACAGAAGAACCATCAATGTTTAGCTTGAACCAAGGGTCAACAGGAGCATGCCATCGAAGCCATAAACCCTTTTAAAACTTTGGCTGTAAAACCGGTAAATTGAACATATGAAGGCTACGCAATCCCCTAAGAGTTGTATAAGATTTAGGAGTGAAAACCTTCATAATATTGCGCAGACCACTCATCACCTGATTATACATCCTATCGGCATCCATGGGCTTGTTGTCAAAAACTGCCCGACATCTCTCAGTCCAGATAGCCCAACATGCAAATAACACAATGCCAATTTGAGTACCTCCCAATTGAGATCTAGCAGAAGCCCCCTCTAACCAAATGCTGAATAAATGATTTATAGATGTGTATCGATCAATTTTGTTAAAAGGGAGAGCTAAACGACTCCACATATTACAAGCAATCTCTGAGCTCAGGAAAAGATGAGGAATAGATTCCCTCTCATGATTGAGCTTGCAGCATACTATACAGATCGAGAAACAACCGGCACAAGGCGCGAGTGAAGACGGAGGTCTACCGGAATAGCACCAAACATCAACTTCCAGTCAAAAGCACTAATCTTAGTGGTAATCCAATCTTTCCAAATTTTCTTTGCCCACGGAAGGATTACATCTCTCTGCCTACAATGATTCCAATAAACCTTAGCGTCAAAGTCCCCGGTGGTCGTTAAACTAAAGACTAACTTATCTGGAAGATCCTCCTGAAGACGAACTTGATTAATCTTATCATGATGATGTGAAGGAACTAGATGCAGTAGCGAGGGGAGATGATCAAACGCCTGCTTGACTATGAGTCTGACATCAACAGGCAGCGGCCCTTCCAATCGAAAACCGATCCAATTGTCGTTCCAGAAGGAGACTTCCCCCCTACCCAACATCCATCGGCTGAGACCATAATATCATTAATATGAGAATAAGTCGACCGCCAGACATACGAAGAATCTGCTGGAACAAAAAAGCCGCTCATAGTTTTATACTTGGAACCAATGAATCGAGCCCATAAACTCTTGCCAAGAAGAACGCTCCATGCAAGCTTTGCTTGAAGAGTATCCCGAATTTGAGAGAGAGAGCGGAGTCCTAAACCACCCTCCGATGTCAGACGACAAATGTTACGCCAAGAAACCCAATGAATTCTACTCTCGCCCGAGCTTCCCCAAAGGAAATTAGCCATCGCCCTTTCAATGCGATTGAGAACTGTCACAGGGACTTTGATAGCCGCCAAGGCATATATAGGAATATTGCATAACACTAACTTGAGAAGAATGATTTTGCCACCAAAAGACAATAACCTCGATTTCCAGCCTTCTATCTTCTTCATAACCCGGAATTCCAACTCTTCAAAATAACTACGCTTAACTCTCCCTTGGAACAAAGGGAGGCCCAAATATTTCATGGGAAAAGAATCAAAAGATTGATGCTTACAACCCGACCAGTTTGCTATTCGATTAATTTTAGCACGGGAGAGCCATGATGGAGTATAAAAACCACTCTTCTTTAAATTAATAATCTGGCCCGAGGATTGTTCATAATTATTAAAAAGTCGCCTCAGATTCACAATGGTTTTCTTACCTGCATTACTGAATAAAATCATATCATCAGCATATAGAAGGTGCGATATGAGCATATTACCACGTCCATGAGAATAAGGAACCAAACGGCCTTCCAAGAAGTTTTTATTAAGAGCATGAGAGAAGACTTCCTGGGCAAGAATAAATAGGATGGGCGATAAAGAATCACCTTGTCGAACCCCGCGGGACGAATGGAAGAAACCATAGCTAGAGCCATTAAGTCTGATCGAATACCTTATATTATTAATCAGTCAGGCCACCAGATCACAACATCTCTCATTAAATCCAAAGACACGGAGAGATCGAAGGAGAAAAGACCACTCTAGCCGATCATAGGCTTTGGACATGTCAAGTTTAAATGCAACATTACCTCCCCGAACCTTTTTGTCAATATGTCCAATCAACTCATGGGCAAGAGGTATATTTTCTTGTATAGCCCGTCCTTGAACAAAGCCAGACTGCTCAGGAGAAATAATACGGGGTAACAGCCCTGCCAAACACTTATCAAGCACTTTAGAAATAATTTTGCAAGAGAAATTGCAGAGGCTTATAAGACGAAAATCCCCAAAAGAAGTTGGATCTGTCACTTTCAGAATTAAGACCATTACTGTTGCAGATAAACCCTGAGGAAAAGTAGCTCCACAAAAAAAATCCTGCACCGCAACAACCACATCATCTTTAATAATTTGCCAACACCCTTGGAAAAAATGCCCAGTAAACCCGTCTGGCCCTGGAGCACTATCAACATTTAGATCACAAATGGCACCCCAAATTTCCTCCGTAGACGGCATCGTTTCCAGCATCTGATTATCCTGAACACCAATGCATCTTTCTATGCCATCAAATAGATTATCATGCACAGCCGGGAAAGAGGTGGAGAGAAGATTCGAGAAAAAGGAAGTAGCAAGATCACCTAAAACATTATCTTCAGTACACCAAGACCCATCAGTAAGCTTAATTCGAACCCTGTTATAAGCAGACCTCTCACGGATCGAAGCATGAAAGAAAGAGGTATTTCTGTCTCCATCACGAAGCCACTTCTCTCTAGCCTTCTGCTGCGTAAAATCATCCTCCCAGCGCAATAATTGATCCAGCTCCATGCGATGCAAACGGATCTGCTCATTTACTGCTTCATCCCAGCCATATTGAAGTTGAAATTCAAGCCTTAGAATGCTATCCTGAGTGTTGCAAATCTTCTTTTGGACGTGCCCAAACACAGCCCAGTTCCAGGTCTTTAACTCTTTACAAAGAAACATCAGCTTTAACACAAATGAGTAACACGCAAGGCAGGTAACAAGGATTTAAAAGGGCCGTTCAAAAGCACTCGATCTAGGCGCTCCCAAATTCTTCCCCGACCATGATGCCCATTGCACCAAGTATACTTACTGCCGTCAAAACCAGCATCCACAACCTCCGCTTGAATCATGAATGACGAGAAATCATCCATACTGTTAAAATCATGTCCATTTCCCCCTAGTTTTTCCAAAGAATGAACAATAGTATTAAAATCTCCCCCAATGAACCAGGGTTCAGAATTACTACGAGAAATATCCAGCATCTGATTCCATAACTACTGACGCTCCAATCTCGTACACTTGGCATAAACAAAAGTGGCCAAAATAGTAGGAGTATTAGCAATCGATAAATGAACTATAACATGTTGATTCGATGCATGAAACAAACTAACTGAGACCCTATCTTTCCACAAAATCCAGATATGCTTATTAATTGGGCTGTTATGCAAAAAATGACTAAAATTCAATTTTCTAGCAACATTAACAATGCGATCTCCCGCAATTTTTGGTTCAAGCAAGACTACCAAAAAAGGAGTATACTGACGACTAATATTCTTTAAGAATGAGATAGTTTGTTTATTACCCACTCCCCTTGCATTCCACATTAATATCGACATAAAAAACAATCAAGAAGATGGTTCATGGGCTTTGGTTGCAGCCCTAGTTTGCCTTTTGTTGGTTTGAGCCGTCTTTGAAACCTTTACCTTCTTAGCCTTTTTAACTGCTTTACGACATTCTTGTCTAAACCCCTCGATCGACGAAGCAGACTTAGGATAATCGTGAAGATCATCCATAGAAGCAGAGCGGGTAAACTTTTCTTTCACCTCCTTGACCTTTGGACTAGTAGATTTTGAAATAGTATGGGCATTCAAAATTTCACCGGATTCCCAATCTTCTATGTCATTTAGAGTTGCAAAAGCATTATGTAAAAAAAGAGCCCGAACATCCTTATCACCTTCATTACCATCCAAATCAACTCTATTGCCATCATCACTTTCCCTCACCTCAACATTCTCCTATACAGAATCTGGAACCTTCTTATCCTCAGAAACCGAGTTTGGTAAAACCGAGTCCTTAGGGCGAAACTGAACATTACTGGGCTGCTCCATATGAACATCCGCCTTAACATGAGTATTCCCTCAGACTGGGGTGTGTTATCTGTAATATCAATAACTTCGGGATCATGGCTAACACCTTAAGAATTCTTTGCATGGGAAACAGAAGCCGACTCCACACGCTTTCCAACAGGCTTCCACGTAGGAGGTTGAACTGCAGCTGCTGTCAAAGGAGGAGCCGATTGCTCCTTGGAGATTTCCTCTTTATTGTCTTGTGCATTAACATCATTTTTTACAAGAGTAATATTATAGATGTTAGTATGAAAGTATAATAGTCTGTGATATGTTTGAATTTTGAAAGTAAATATAGTACTTGCATTGTACTTCCAGCATCTTTTGATCATGTTGGTCTGATTGAATCACCATTCAAATCATCCCTCTGACTTGAATTCATAGGCACTTGGAAATACAAAGTGTATCTATATCTTAGATAATTTCAAAAGTAACAATCTCAATCATTATGTATTCACTTGAATGCCCTAAAATCAATATATTACCTTTGTACTTCTAGCTTCCAATGTCTCTGTTCTTGCATTTTGTTGGGCCTTCTCTGTTCCTTCTTCAGTTTCAGTTGGTGGTGGTTTTTTAGGACAAGTTCTAGCATTATGATACTCTTCACCACAAATTTTACACCTCACAGCATTTTGGTACTTTCTCAATTTGTTTGGTTTGCCTTTACCCTCATCAAGCTTCTCGATTCTTCTCTTTTTAGGCCTGCCAGACATCTTTTTAACAAATGGGGGTACAATTCTAACCCAGTCTTGGGCCATAAGTCTCTTCCATTCAAAGGATAAATTATGTGCTCATAGGATTTCATGTAAGTATCCTTTCTATACCAATCAGCCACATATTCTTCAGGATTAAGTTGGTTTGAATTTAAGGCAGAAATTGCATGTGGACATAGAATGCTTGACAATTGCCACTTTCTACAAGAACACAACTGAGTATTCAAATCTACATCAAACTGGTCACCATACATTCCCCTCACTTGGTATTTTCTAACCCCTGCCCAAACTGTAATAAACCCATGTGATTCTCCTTTATACTTGTCTAACTTAATGTTTATTCTTGGACAGATTATCCCTTAATATCCCATCATCTTTTCCCTACACTTTTGCAACCTTGACATCATGTACATTTTAATCCACTCAAGCAAATCCAAAATAGGTTTAGACCTTGCTTTCAGAATACATGAATTAAAAGTCTCACACAAATTATTCAATAACATATCACAACAATGATCAGTTAAAAAAAAAGCTCTACTCCAGTGTGCAGGTGTTCTGGCAGCTAACCAATCATAAGCCATTACACTCAATGTCTTCATCTTCTCCATCTCAAGGTTGAATTTTTCAACATAAGAGGCTTTAGAACATGCATATAGTTGTTTTTTCAAGACATTACCCCTAAACTTCAACTTGAAATTATCATGAAGATGTTTAACACAAAATATGATATGTGCATTAGGGACAAGTGCCTCTAGGCTAGGAACAAGGCCCTTTTGTTTGTTAGACATAAAAGTCCAGTGGTATGAATTGACACATTTTATATCTAACAATAACAACTCAAAGAACCATGTCCATGACTATCTATTTTCTCCTTCAACAACTGCATAAGCCAAAGGCCACATCCCATTGTTTGCATTAACCCCAACAGCTGAAAGAATCATCCCTTTCACTGGTCCCTTCAAAAAGCAACCATCTAACCCAACAACCTTTCTACATCCTTTTAAGAAACCTCTTTTCAAACCCCCAAGGCATATATACATTCTCTTAAACATAGGTTTCCCATTGTCATGGTCATAAAGAATTTCAACAGTTGTTACTGGATTTGATCTAATCAGTTCTTGCTTATAATCCCATAATGCTCTGCATTGTTCATCAGCACACTCTACAACATTATTTTTTGCAACCAACAAGGCTCTATAAGCACTACTTCTTGATATCTGAATCTGAAGTTCCTTCCCAACAGTGTGAAAGAAAGAATCTGATGGCCATGTAGGGTTTGGTTTAAAATTTTCAGTGTATTTATTCCCAATCCACCTAGAGTTTACAATTTTACTCTTTATCTCATTACCACAAGTGTGATTATCAACAAATGTTCTGATTCTAAATGCATTACCCTCACTAGAAAGCTGTGAAGCATAAATATATCAAGGACAACCTTCCTTACACTTAGCACTTACCTTTAATCTCTCATTCTTGACAAATCTTATCCCCTTCCCAATTTTTATTGAGTAAGCTCTCACAGCATCTCTGAATTCCTTACTATCTGTAAACTTCATTCCCAACTCAAACTTAGGGTCACCCATTTCTGTTGCAGGATGAAATATCTTGAATTTTGGGGTGTTTTTCCTTCCCATACACTGTCTTGGGTCATCTTCCTCCAAACACTTAGACCCATCAAGGCTTTCAAAGTCATCAGATTCAATTTCATATTCTGATTTCACATTATAATCATCCCCATTGTCATGAATTACTAAAGCTTGTGACATTTTTATGTATACACCTTTTTTCTTGCCTTTACCTTTATCACATATTGTCTTCCCTTTCCTTTTTTTCTTTTGCCTTTTGTTTCTCCTTTTCTCCATCAGACACACACCACTCTTTATCATTAACATCATCATCGCTCTCCCCATATGCACTGCCACTATATCATGAACTCTTATCATCCTCTATGCCATCTTGCTTCTCAGTTTCACTATCTACCTCAGTTTCACTATCTACAATATCAACTCTCTCAGTTTGATTTTGAACCCCCTGATATTCTTCATTGTGCTTGCAATAGATATCAACTATCCCATTGTTAGGATCAATATCTTCTAACATTTTTATAACTGCCTCATCAGTGGACATCAACACCAACCCTGTACTCATTTGCCTGCTGGGTAAGGGATAGTAGTAGCTAGCATAATCTTTATATCCAAATCCTTTATAAAAACTATTCATAATGGTCATTGACATAGTATTCTTGGCTACTCTACCCATTGTTTCCATTTCACCACCCAAATACACAGTTCTAGGGTGGTAAGTAAACTCACCACCATGATGAATTCTAGGAACAACATAATCTGCATCTAAATCTGGAAAAGAACATAACAACAAAGGAAACAAAAAAATGCATTAAAAAAGCCTACCAAGACATGCACATGCACACTTTCTACAAAAAAAACAAAAGAAACAAAAATGCATTAAAAAAGGGGACCATTCCTATAAAGTCACACACAGAGGGACCATTCCTATAAACCACAAGGGGACCATCAGCATAAATCACATGAGAACCATTCCTATAAAGTCACATATAAAACTAAAAATCAGATGAAACCAAAACATCATTAAATAACAGTATAAAATCATGCATAAAGTCAACAAAAAATTATATTTTCTAAGTTAATAACTCACATAGATCAGTACGAAGAAAAAGAATAAAAAATAGAGACATCAAAAAGAATAAAAAAGGAATGAACCAAGAATGAAAACAAAATAGAAAACTTACAGTGGAAAGCTTGTGTATCGTTGTCTTCTATCCGCGATATTCCTTCTACACTCATTGTTACCTTCAATCCGCGATATTCCTTCAATCTCTCACAACACTCACTCGAATTTAGACTAAAACCCTAACCCTAAATTTAGCTCTCAACAATCGCTCAATCAGTTGCTCGAATTTTAGGGCTTTTTTTGATAGAGTATTTTGAATCGATTTTTTCTCAGTTTACGGTATTATCTCAGTTCAATTAGGTTGGAAAAGACAATTTTGTCTAGCACGTGTATGAACATGTGCCACTTAACGTACCTTTGTAAATGACAAGTGACGGGAGGGGGCACTATGGGACAAATGAAAACATCAGGCATAAACTTGGGAAAAATTTAACATTGGGGGGGCATTATGGGATTGGGTGGTTACTTTGGTGTGATTTTCATATTTTGGCCGAGATATCACGACGAATCTATAGAAGAGAGAAAATAAGGCTCTACATCTCCCCATTCATTGGATTAATTATTGTTGAAGAAGGCCATTTGAGGGATTTGTCAATCAAGGAAATTAAGGAAGAAGGCCTTAGAGTCATTTTTTTAACTCTAGGGATTCATTTGTAAATTTAAATATAAGTTAGGTTTGAAAAAAATTCAGTTTAGACCTTACAAAATGCACATAGGAAACTTAACGATATTTTGTTAAGGTTATCCATCAAAAGGACTGACGCAGTAAAAATTTAATACTCAAAGGACCCAGATTTGACAAAAAAAAATGTTAAGGAACTAAAATTGTGAGAGACATATAGCCAAGGGACCATTTCTGTGCTTCGTCTTTTTTTCTTTTTGAAAATGTACCATATGTTCTCTAAACTTTTTAAATAATTTTAGTAATGTTTATTTTATTTGATAATTCAATGTTAATTGATAAATGGACGCTCATGCTCATTTAATTCCGGCTCATTTACACTCATGTTATTAAATGAACACTTAATCACATGTTCATTTGAGCTCATTACCCATATGAGCTCGCTCATACCCGCTCATTTGACATCTCTACATAAAAGGGGCGTATTTGAATTTAAACACCTTCCCCCCCCCCACACCCATAGGGGAAAATGAAAAAGATAAAACACATTAAAAGAGAGGATTTTTTTTAATTAAAAAAATACAAATTACAAAAAAGCTTGTATTATTTTTATTACTAGTTTTACACCCGTGCGTTAAACGCACGTGCATATATCTCTTTTAATTTAATTATACTGAAATAAAATGAAGATTATAAACAAAATTTAAAAATAAAGAGAAACACATGATGAAGGGAACAAATTATATCGGTATAATTAGGTCTGACAATTAAAACCCAAAAGCCGTTAACCCACCCAACCCGGTTTAAAAATCACACAACTCAACCCGGCTCATTAATTTTATTTGGGTCAAAACGGGTTACCCATTTTGATCAAAAAAAATGCGGGTCGGGCCCGTTGCCCATATTTTTGTTGTATAAATGTAGGTTTCTTGACGAAAAATGTGCGTTAAAACGGGTTGACTTGTTACTCATTTCGATCCATTTAATTTTGGATTATAATGAGATCTGTTTCGATCCAACTCACCCAATCGTCAGTGTATAATTGATATCATTTAATCCATTATTTTATGAATCATTTAGTCATTTTCTCGTTCATAATTTTCTAGAGTTTAATAATTGATATTTTTTGTTATTAAAATTTAGGATCTTAAGTAGTATAAATAGTAATTCAGATGTATATTCTTCTTTATATAACATATAGATTTATTAAATATTTATAATTTGTGATTGGTATCTACTATTATGATTTAATCGTATATATTCATATGATTTACCAATAAGTTATTATTAATTGTTGTTATTTGTAAAAATAAATTTTGTTTTGATATTATAATTTCAGATACGATGAAAGAGACATAAAAGTTTCAAATACAGATAAGTCATATATGAAGATTTCCATAGCAGATTTTTTATAATTAATTGTGATTATATTTTATTTTGCAATCATATGTATTCAATGAACAAGATTTTTATAGCACATTTGTTTTTATTCCAATATTATTTGCTCATTTTAATTAATCAATAAATTAAATATGCACCAAAAGAGATTTGTATTTACAGATTTTTTATGTGTGACTACTACTATTAAATACTAATACATAGAAATTCGGTATTTTCTATCACATGTGCATATTTACACATTTTTAATAAATTTTGAGAATTTTGTAATCAATTAATCAGATTTGTATTCTCAATGCTTGCTAACTACTATATAATAGTACTCAAAGATGACTTTCTTTTTTTAGTAAATATATTTTGGCAAGATTTTACATATTTTAGACTACCTATAGATTAAAGGGTAAATTTTATTTTAAAATATGTATAGAAATACACAGATTTCATGGTTATTTATGTTAGGAAATGCTCTTTGTTATATTCATCAAATTATATTAGTCAACGATGGCCATGTATTCTGTTTGGAAAATGATATCATTACCATTAATCCAACAATTTCTTTTAGAACTAAGTCTTGAATTGGAGAAAATTATTTTGGACAAAGACAACTTTAGCCTTTTTCAAAGCTTAGTTGTAAGGAAAGTTGTAAAAATAGTTGTAAGACTAACAATGTTAATTCTGCTTACATCAAAAAACCAAAATTATAGGAAGATGGAGTTTTTTTAATTTTTATTTATTTATGAAAATAGAGTTAGGATTTTAGAGATCGAGTAAGTCTCTTGTAAAACGGTTTTACGGAGCCTAATTAATAGAAAAATTACGGGTCGGTCCATTTTTCAAAGTTTCTAATTGCTACAGTCCCGTGTTTTTTTTTCAAACAGAAAAATGACTCTTTTGAGATAAAAAGACTACGATGCCCTTAATGAGCATGAGGTGTGTTACAGAAACCAATCGCGGTGCATTGACTATTGCACTGCGATTTATCAATTTTATTGCATTAATTTTTACACCGTGGTTCAATAGTTTAATTATCTAGTCTAATTGTACCGCGGTACTAATTTTTATGTACCGTGTTGAATTAGTTTTTGAACCGTGATACATATACCTAATTCAAATTGCACCGCAATATCAACTTTTATGTATCGCGATACAAAATAATAATGAACTGGACCATGTCCTACACCTTCTTCTTCCATCTTCTTCGTTGTAAACCTTCTTCTTCCCCCTCCTCTTCTGTCTTCGTCAAACTGAAAAATCCTTCTACCCAGCACAAATCTATTACAGTTTTGTACATAATGAATCAAATAAACCGTTTACCTTTCGGGGGTGTTAACCTTGAACCTCCCATGAAGTGATGCCACCCCCTTGACCACTGCGACCTGATTGAACAGGTTGATCCCCGTTTCATTGTCCAATAATGGTGATTTTCGAATTCGAAGTGTGTTACCGAAGCGGTTGAAAGAGATGGTGTTATTTTTAGAATAACATTTCAAAAAATAATTTTTTTGCGGTTGAAAAAAAGAATAGAATACTGAAGAGGTTAAAAACTTTAGAAAAAAAAACCTATCAAAATTTTACCCTAATTAAATAAGACATAATTTCAGTCTCCCACATGTTAGTCCACTAGAATCTAAACAATCAGTAATAGGTTGGATAGATTGAATAAGTGACATCCGTTTTACAAAATATAGGTGCATTTCTTTGTTAAGTTTTTGCCTCGGAGGTTCTGGGTGAAAAAGGATTATGGTAAAAGATTACCCATGCATGAATCATGATGAGACCAAAGAAACTTGAGAAAATGTCCAAAGTTTACCACAGCGGCGGCTAAGTGCGGTGGTGGCTATAAAATAGAAGAAAATGATGATTTGACTATTCCTGCAGACAAATATAGATAATACACAACTTTTAAGTTTTAAGGGTTTTTAAAGTCTGATAGAGACGTGAGAAAATGTATAAAATAATCACATACCAAAAATCAAACTCAAACTCAACCTATTAAAAATTAATAAAATTATTTGTTAGATATCTATTTAATTTAAAATAGAAAAACTCTTTTAATGATGGTACAAAATCCAATATATTTACATATCCTATTATTTTTATCTTCAACAACTATGCATACCATACCCCCACCATCTTTATATCTATTAATTTAATATATTTTTTTCAATTTATATTAACAAATAAATTTGATATTGTATAAATAATTAATTTCGAAATTATATAAATACTCATTATTAAAATAATATTTGTTTATTATATTTTGAATAATATTTATTATAATTCGATATTATTTAGTAATCTGCAATAATAATTGTATTTAATAATATGCAATAATAATTAAAATATTTAAGTAGTAAATAATAATATTAATAATAAATAATACATAACTTAAAAAGTGATTAATTAAAAAAAATGAAATTTGGAGAGAAATAGAAGAAAGAGAAACTTACAAATAAACTTCAAATTTAACAAAAAAATCATCTGATATCCAAATGAAACAAACCAAGTCTCTATTTATAAATAAAAATGTATATTTTTTTTATAAAAAAACATATTTTTTTGAATACCCAAACTGCCCTTAAATAGAAGATAATCAAAAATCACGACCAACCGTCCAGGACTTGACACGTGCGAAGCACGCTATTAGGCCTGTCGACGCCTGTGTTTTTTTTAAACCAATAACGCTCGTTTTGAAGGGATTTTCCTCAAAACTCAATGTTGTGACAGGACTGTTGTGGAGATTCTGGGATTTGAGGGCTTTATCTGCCAATACTTTTGGCTGAAAACCAATAGAAGCTTTGGTTTCGTTATTTGGCTAGATTTGTCGAATATTAGGGGGGAAAACTCTATTGTACCTGTTCTAATTATGACAAAATTATTACTGTAGTAGTTTAAAAAATATTGTAAAATGTATACATAATTCCTTATTTACGTGCTTCTTTATGTTATTTGATTATGTTTAATATAATGATGGTCTATGTATTCTACTTATCTCAAAAAATCATAATAGTAAGAAAATAGACTAACGACTTTGAAGGTTCCAGGTGAAAAGGGTTAATTGATACTCTTTGGTTTCTATTTTATACAAAGAATTCATTACAATATTCTATTTTGTGACGTCTCACTTAAAAGTTCAACTTTCAAAAAATATGTTATCAATTTTTAACATTTTATGATTTTTTCTGTCCACTTGTGTTGTAAGTATATTAGTTATGATTGGGGTGGTAAAATATGTGTTATGGATAATAATAAAACTCATTATTATCCATAACACCCATTTTGTCACCCCTAGTTATGATAAACTATGTTTGTAAGGCCAAATTACAATTTTCCAACTAATGTAGCCACCTAATCTTTTAGTGCACCGTAAGCTAAGATTTCTTCCATAATGGTATGGGACGTTACATTTTTTCTCAATTATCACCTTAGCCGTGACATATATTACCTTATTCACGTTAAATAGCATGTGGTATGCACGTGCGGACGGAAATGCCTTTTCCCTTATCATAACAAATAATTACAGAGTAAAATTTTTTACTTTTAATCAGTGATATATGTATTATATATGATATGTGATATATACATTAATACACACACACACACACACATATATATATATGTATATACATATTATTATTATTATTATTATTATTATTATTATTATTATTATTATTATTATTATTATTATTATTATTATTATTATTATTATTATTATTATTATTATTATTATTATTATTATTATTATTATTATTATTATTATTATTATTATTATTATTATTATTATTATTATTATTATTATTATTATTATTATTATTATTATTATTATTATTATTATTATTATTATTATTATTATTATTATTATTATTATTATTATTATTATTATTATTATTATTATTATTATTATTATTATTATTATTATTATTATTATTATTATTATTATTATTATTATTATTATTATTATTATTATTATTATTATTATTATTATTATTATTATTATTATTATTATTATTATTATTATTATTATTATTATTATTATTATTATTATTATTATTATTATTATTATTATTATTATTATTATTATTATTATTATTATTATTATTATTATTATTATTATTATTATTATTATTATTATTATTATTATTATTATTATTATTATTATTATTATTATTATTATTATTATTATTATTATTATTATTATTATTATTATTATTATTATTATTATTATTATTATTATTATTATTATTATTATTATTATTATTATTATTATTATTATTATTATTATTATTATTATTATTATTATTATTATTATTATTATTATTATTATTATTATTATTATTATTATTATTATTATTATTATTATTATTATTATTATTATTATTATTATTATTATTATTATTATTATTATTATTATTATTATTATTATTATTATTATTATTATTATTATTATTATTATTATTATTATTATTATTATTATTATTATTATTATTATTATTATTATTATTATTATTATTATTATTATTATTATTATTATTATTATTATTATGTATATTATTATTATTATTATTATTATTATTATTATTATTATTATTATTATTATTATTATTATTATTATTATTATTATTATTATTATTATTATTATTATTATTATTATTATTATTATTATTATTATTATTATTATTATTATTATTATTATTATTATTATTATTATTATTATTATTATTATTATTATTATTATTATTATTATTATTATTATTATTATTATTATTATTATTATTATTATTATTATTATTATTATTATTATTATTATTATTATTATTATTATTATTATTATTATTATTATTATTATTATTATTATTATTATTATTATTATTATTATTATTATTATTATTATTATATATTATTATTATTATTATTATTATTATTATTATTATTATTATTATTATTATTATTATTATTATTATTATTATTATTATTATTATTATTATTATTATTATTATTATTATTATTATTATTATTATTATTATTATTATTATTATTATTATTATTATTATTATTATTATTATTATTATTATTATTATTATTATTATTATTATTATTATTATTATTATTATTATTATTATTATTATTATTATTATTATTATTATTATTATTATTATTATTATTATTATTATTATTATTATTATTATTATTATTATTATTATTATTATTATTATTATTATTATTATTATTATTATTATTATTATTATTATTATTATTATTATTATTATTATTATTATTATTATTATTATTATTATTATTATTATTATTATTATTATTATTATTATTATTATTATTATTATTATTATTATTATTATTATTATTATTATTATTATTATTATTATTATTATTATTATTATTATTATTACTATTATTATTATTATTATTATTATTATTATTATTATTATTATTATTATTATTATTATTATTATTATTATTATTATTATTATTATTATTATTATTATTGATGTATCCACCCAATCCCAAAGTCTCCCCATCCCAACATACGAAGTATGCCTATGTGGTACCTGATGTTACCATTTGTCCCATGTTGTCTCCTCCCGTTAATGGTCGTTATGAAATTCACATTAAGTGGCATGTGAGTGTACACGTGCGGGGCATTTTTATCATTTCCACTATGGTTTCAATTAAAAAATCCTCTCTCTCTCTCTCTATCATCTTGGGCTGAGTTGGGCTCGACATCCAAGTTGATTCTTTTGACACGATAATTTTTGGGGTTCACCCCAAGAAAGGTGAACCAGCCCGTGACCTTGTTGGCATCATTCAACGAGGCCCAGTGGGTAGCATATTTGGTCTCATCACTGCCACCACCTTTCTGGAACTACGGACAAAAGGCCTTGCCCTTCTCTTGGACGGTTCAATGATCTATTTCCCCTTTCAATCGACAGGAATGCTAGAGCTGGCTCCCTCGGCGTTGAAACCCCTCTCTTCATTACTTGACTGCTTGGGAACCGATCATATCTCATGGTTTACCCCCTTTTTAAGTCTAGTAGGAAACGAAATAAAACTAGGGGGGGTGAATAGTCTTTTAAAAACTTTAAGAGTTATTTTAAAAAAACCTTCAAAACTGGCAGCGGAAAGAATAAGTTATCAGCTGATAGGCAAACTGTTCTATCAGCTGATGAATGAAAATACTTTGTGTCAGCTTATTGACACATGTTTAAGTAGTAAAGGTTTTAAGTTGATCGCTTAATATAAAAAATGAACTGAAAGACAATATATAAAACCATTAAGTAAATGATTCAAGAATGTAACTGACTGACACTTAAGTAGATTAAAGCTCAGGTGGAAGATAAAAGACATAGTATTTAGGAGTGGTTCATAGTGTAAACTGCTACGTCCACTACCAGGCTGGTCAAACTTGGATTTTTGAAGTGTACTAAATATTATTGAAATTATAAGTGATCAATAACAAATCTATGTATAACAAAAACCAATGTTTGAGGAGTATGATTGAAAAATAATCAAACTCATGCAACAATCAAGTATTCCTTAAAGATTAGGAAGAAGTAAGGATTGAAATACAATGATTGTCTAAACAAAAAATATAAAAGAATGACATGTAAAGATTTATCTAGTAAGTGTTTGATGACTGAAACACATCAAAGAAAGAATTGCTTGAAAGAATATGTTGAGTGTCCAGTCTTGGGTTGAAGCAAATCAAAGAGAGAATATCATGTAAGCAAAGAATGATAGCTTCAACCACTCTATCTAGTATCCTCCGATGCACATATTATTTCTTCAATCCTTTCTTCAAACATTTTATAGAGATCTTTAAGTTTGGAGCCGTTTGAGAGAGCAAGATTGAAACTTGAATTCTTTGAAGACAAGATGATGAGAGAATCTTTCATTGAATGCACAGAGATCTTTATAGAGGATTTTCGATGATATCTCCTAGCATAAGATAATAAATATGGTGGTTAGCTAGAAGACTTGAAATACTGTATAGAATTTAATATAGACATAAAAGTCTTCTATGAATAGTTCTATGTTTAAAATGTGCTAGCCAATAATAATTAAAGATTTTGAGAGTAAAGGCCATGCGTTTTTCAAAGATACTGTTTGGAAAAAGTTGAGGAATTAAAGTCTCTTAGATTTTAGAGTAAATTTTCTAACAGTGTACAGTGTTCAGCAGATAAAGATTTTAAATGGTAAGAAGAGGCTGACACTGTGGTATCAGCACTGATGACTAAGCTTTAAGCAAATAGGATATTATATTTGATGAAGGCTGTTTAACGAAGTCTAGGTGGCATCTGCTGTTTATACATAACAGTGAACTTTTATCTGCTGAAGGTTTCCAGGAGATAGAAATAGACTTAATACAAGTCTAAGTAAAACAGCCTAAGGGTTTTAGCAACTCATGTTTTAAACAAGTTGTTTTAACTTTAATGGTTTTAAGTAAATTTAAAGCATGCAAGATTCTATACCCTTGCTCGGGGTCAGAGCTCTTCTCTTCGGGAATTTCTTGCTCGGCATCTTGTCCGACAACGGGTTGGACCTCCTCGGCTTCCACAACCCAGGTGATCACCATGTCCGAGGTGGCTTTCTCGGATGTCGTTTGCTCGCTTATTGAGAAACTATACCCCTTACTCAATGAGGTCGCACTGTTGTATCTGTACGCCTCTTGCTCATTGTCCGAAGACTTATCTCGCAACTGCATAACTGCATGGGAGAAGACATCGCTACAAAGAGACAGAGGAAACATAAAAATTTGGTTCTGCCCGCTGGGCAAACACAATTCATAAAAGGGGACAAAAACCCTAAGTCTAAGTATACAAAAAGGGCCTTGCCCACTTAGTAAGTAAGGCAGGGACACCTTTGTGCTTCCTCGACCTCTCTCCAAGACTGAGATCAAACCTACTAATCTACCTTGAAAGTGCACAAAACTACCAAGAAAGGCCTGAAAGCTCAAAAGGGGGGACAAAAAGGCGAAAAGAGGGGACGAAAGAGAACAAACACTTACTGAAAATTGTTGAAGGAAAAAAGAAGATTACCGAAAACAGAATGCATAGCTTTTGAAAAGAAAGAAGGACGACATAATCTGAGAACATATCATGCAGATGCTTGAAAAGTCAGGGGGTTCTTGGGAGTTCTTGTGAGCATAAAAGTTGTTGTTTCTCACTGTATCTTGATTTGCATTTGTTCATTCATTACATTAGGTTCTATACTTAGTGGCTAAATGGGCTGCGTACCAGTTAGCGTGGCAACTGTGTATAGAACTTTGCCTTAGAATAGTTTTCTAGACTTTACAGGTTTCAGCGGAAGACTTCGGCTAAAGGCTTCACCAGCAGACTTCAAGCAGACTCCAGCGGCAGACCTTGTCTGCACTCGGACAACATGACGTGTCCAGCTCTTCCAGACTTCAAGCTTAAGTGGATTATTTAATTCAGCTTAAATCAATTTGAATATGAATTAAATCCATCCTCAATCAACGCCTTACTTCTTAGACACGCCCCTCCAGCTTTTCCGAAAAAACATGAAGACTTTCGCCTCCTGAAAAAGTGATAGAGCAAGTGTACAAACTGACACATACAAACTGTACCAACTATTGCAGGTCTGTAACTCTGATTGTCGCCCACCTGCTAGTTGCTGCAACAACTCTTCACCATTCCCTGCTTAGTATCAGTTGAAGAAGAAGTCAATAAAATAGCTCCAGGCATTTAATGCATTCAACCTAATAGAGCTGTTCTCACTTCGTCTTCTCCAACGGTCTCAAGGATGCACAGCTCTAAATACTGTCATTAAAAGACTGAAGAACACAATGCTCTGAAACTATCCAACAACATTAAGCTTTATACTAAGTGCATTCAAGAGATCATTAACTGAGGGATTAAATGAAACAAATATTATAGAAATGAACTACTAAAAATATTATTTTCTTAAAAAAATTGACTTTCAAACGAGGTCTCTTTGCCTGTAACGGAGGGATTAAATTGTTTAAGTTAATTACGATAACAGTTAAAAAGAAAAAAATTAATATTTCAAATTACAAAACTTACGTTTTTTTTAATTTTTTTTTAATTTGTATACGAAATTAAGGGTCGAAAAAAAATTAAATTGATTAAGTTAATTATGATAACAATTAAAAAAAAACCAATACAAATTTTCGCAACCATAAAACTGTAAAATATTAAGTGTAAAATCGTAATATCTCAGTAAAAGAATAACTAATTTTCGCTAATCAATGGACCAAATCACGGCTGAATCAAGAAATAGTAAACTACAGGGGCCCGGAAGAAAATTACATTGCGGCCGCAAGGCCTCTTACCTTGCAATCGCAAGGTTTACAGAGAGTGGCTAAATTTTGAATGTCGTGGGAATGAAAGGGATTACATTATTCAGAATAAAAAAATTATTAAATGAAAAAGGAAAGAAAGGGGAAAAGGCGGCCCGTATCTCTCTCTCTCTTCAAGTCCATTCCTAAAAAGAATTTAGACGACCTCTTTCAACTTCTCCGACGAAACTCGGCCAGCATCAAGGTCAGGCCTGCATCTCCATCTCCGCCCCTTTATCTCTTTCCTCTGTTCGATTCTGACCCCAAGCATTCCAGCAACGTTCGCCGGCTACAGGTTCGTCGCTGCTCCTTCGTCTTCATCTCCATTTCTCCATCCCCCATCTTCATCTCTCTCCTCCACCCTGTCTTCCGCCGCCCCAAAAACCAAGCAACCCCGTTCGCCCAAAGCCTCCACCGAAACTCCAAATCAAATAACCCCAAATCTGGCCGCCATCCTCCATGGCCGCCACCCATCTTAAATCGCCTCTGCTCCCTTCCGCCATCTTCATCGTTCTCTCTCTCCTTCATGCCAAACCCAGCAGCCGCTTCTTCTCTGGCCAAGTCTTCTCCCTATCAAAACTCCAACCAATTAGTCCTCTCCATCGATTCCCGCTCCCAGCCGTCATCCACATCTCTCAAGCCTCGATTTCGACCCCTGTTCATGCCTCGTCTCCTCACCTACCTCTATCTTTCTACAGCCGTGCTCTTTCCTTCCGCCTCTGTTCACCCCGATTCCAACGAAGCAGCTTCCAGCCTGATCAACTGCGTCTCTATCGCCGAGCATCGACAACAACCTCCATATCACGACCGGCAATCTCCATCCCAGAAGCAGGTCTATGATGAATATTCTTGATATAATTCTTAGTAAATTTAAAAAGAAAAGGGAGAGAGATAGGGGTAGTTTTTCAACCGTGAATAGTGGGGGAGTTGGAGAGAGATGGGTAGTTTTTCAACCGCCGTTCACACATGTGAACTTGGGCAGTGATTATGACCGTAAGATCTTCGTAAATGAATCAATCTCAGTCGCTCTTTATCTAAAGTCAATTGCGAGCGTGCGAGAGTGAGTCCTATTGTATTATAGATGGATAACCATAGATAATAAACTAACTCATTATTATCCATAACACCCATTTTGTCACCCCTAGTTATGATAAACTATATTTGTAAGGCCAAATTACAATTTTCCAACTAATGTAGCAACCTAATCCTTTAGTGCACCACAACCTAAGATTTCTCCCATAATGGTATGAGACGTTATATTTTTTCCCAATTATCACCCTAGCTGTGACATACATTACCTTATTCACGTTAAATAGCATGTGGTATTACACGTGCGGACGGAAATGCCTTTTCCCTCATCATAACAAATAATTACAAAGTAAAATCTTTTACTTTTAATTAGTGATATATGTTATATTATATATGATATGTGATATATACATTAATACACACACACACACACATATATATATATATATATATATATATATATATATATATATATATATATATATATATATATATATATACATACATACATACATACATATTATTGTTATTAATAATAATAATAATAATAATAATAATAATAATAATAATAATATTATTATTATTATTATAAAGGCCAAATAATGAACCCCCCTGATGTATCCACCCAATCCCAAAGTCTCCCTATCCCAACATACGAAGTATGCCTATTTGGTACCTGATGTTACCATTTGTCTCATGTTGTCCCCTCCCGTTAATGGCCGTTATGAAATTCACATTAAGTGACATGTGAGCATACACGTGCGGGGCATTTTTGTCATTTCCACTATGGTTTCTGTGAGTCCCAACGGGCACAATAATAAGCTAGAAGGGGGGTTGAATAGCTTATTATACACTTAAAAACTATTAAGTAAGTTCTTTTGAAAAGTACTTACAATCTATTGAAAAGATTGAAGTAGCGGAAGTCTTTCAAGGAAACTGGTTCAAGTCTGTCGATAAGGACTACCGGTAGACCTTAACTGGTTACTTAAGTTTGCCGTTAAGGATAAAGATAATCGAAGTAATAAACAGTTCAATAAGTAAACAAACAGTAAAGGAATAACACAAGTATTTTGGGACGGTTCATACTTTAAAGAGTGTTACGTCCACCACCAAGGCAGTCAACCTTGGATTTAAAAGTGCACTATGTTTTCCACTAAATCTATTACAAAGAATATTCCCAATGGATCGTGTACAAAATCTTGACTTGTGTTTGGGGGCTAAGGAATTAAATATCTGTGTAAACAAGATATTTAATTCGTGCAGAAGAATAGCTTTGAATGAAAACAACAAGAAGTTAAATAATAAATGTTGATGCAGAACTTCTTGTTGTTGACGAGGACTTCTTGATCTGTTTAGGATCTCTTGAATGCACTGAGTATTAAGACTTAGAGTTGTTGTAGATTTTCAGAGCAATTCGTCAAGTGTTTCTTCAGTCTTTAATGGCGGCATTTATAGCTGGAGCATTCTTGAGATCCGTTGGAGAAGACGAAGACTTAACAGCTCTATTAGGTTTAATGCATTAAATGCATGGAACCGTCTTGAAGATTTTCGTCTTCACAGATATCGAGCAGGGAAAGAGTGCAGAGATCTTTTACAGAGACTAGAAGCCGGGCAATCTGGATGTTAGATCTGTAAGAGTTCTTACAGACAGTATGTGACAGTCTGACCTTCTGCTCTTACTGTTCAGTCTGCAAAAGTCTTCATGCTTTTCGGAAAGCTGCTTTCGGCGGATCTGAGATGTCAGGGAATGTCTCAATTTAAATTCAAACTTGATAAGAATAAACGTAAATTGATCCACTAATAATTGTTTGATTGGACACGTCATGATTGACCAAGTGTAGACAAGGTCTGCCGATGTAAGCTGCAGCAGGTCTTCCGGTGAAGCTTTGAAGAGGTCTTCCGCTGAACCGGTGAAGTCCTATAAAAACTATTCTAGGCAAAGTTCTATACACAGTTACCACGCTAATCGATACGCAGCCCAATTAGCCACTGATGTATAAAACTAATGTAATGTATGAGCAGATATAAATCTAAATACAATAAGTATCAACAGTTTCAGTTAAAAAATCATCTCTCTCTATATCATCGTGGGTTGAGTTGGGCTCGACATCGAGGTTGATTCTTTTGACGCGATAATTTTTGGGGTTCACCCCAAGAAAGGTGAACCAGCCCGTGACCTTGTCGGCATCATTCAACGAGGCCCAGTGGGAGACATATTTGGTCTCATCACTGCCACCACCTTTCTGGACCTACGGGCAAAAGGCCTTGCCCTTTTCTTGGACGGTTCTATGATCTATTTCCCTTTTCAATCGACAGGAATGCTAGAGATGGCTCCCTCGGAGTTGGAACTTCCTCTTCACTACTTGACTGCTTGGGAAACGATCATATCTCATGGTTTACCCCTTTTTAAGTCCAGTAGGAAAGGAAATAAAACTAAGGGGGGGGTGAATAGCCTTTTAAAAACTTTAAGGGTTATTTTGAAAACCTTCAACTGGCAGCGGAAAGAATAAGTTATCAGCTGATAGACAAACTGTTCTATCAGCTGATGAACGAAAATACTCTGTGTCAGCTTGTTGACACATGTTTAAGTAGTAAAGGTTTTAAGTAGATCGCTTAATATAAAAAATGAACTGAAACACAATATATTAAACCATTAAGTAAATGATTCAAGAATGTAACTGACTGACACTTAAGTAGATTGAAGCTCAGGTGGAAGATAAAAGACAGAGTATTTAGGAGTGGTTCATAGTGTAAACTGCTACGTCCACTACCAAGCTGGTCAAACTTGGATTTTTGAAGTGCTCTAAATATTATTGAAATTATAAGTGATCAATAACAAATCTATGTACAACAAAAACCAATGTTTGAGGAGTATGATTGAAAAATAATCAAACTCATGCAACAATCAAGTATTCCTTAAAGATTAGGAATAAGTAAGGATTGAAATACAATGATTGTCTAAACAAAAACTAGAAAAGAATGATATGTAAAGATTTATCTAGTAGGTGTTTGATGACTGGAACACATCAAGGAAAGAATTGGTTGAAAGAATATTTTGAGTGTCCAGTCTTGGGTTGAAGCAAATCAAAGAGAGAATATCATGTAAGCAAAGAATGATAGCTTCAACCACTCTATCTAGTATCCTCCGATGCACATATTATTTCTTCAATCCTTTATTCAAACATTTTATAGAGATCTTTAAGTTTGGAGTCGTTTGAGAGAGCAAGATTGAAAATTGAATTCTTTGAAGACAAGATGATGAGAGAATCTTTCATTGAATGCACAGAGATCTTTATAGAGGATTTTCGATGATATCTCCTAGCATAAGATAATAACTATGGTGGTTAGCTAGAAGACTTGAAATAATGTATAGAATTTAATATGGACATAAAAGTCTTCTATGAATAGTTCTATGTTTAAAATGTGCTAGCCAATAATGATTAAAAATTTTGAGAGTAAAGGCCAGGCGTTTTTCAAAGATACTGTTTGGAAAAAGTTGAGGAATTAAAGTCTCTTGGATTTTAGAGTAAATTTTTCAACAGTGTACAATGTTCAGCAGATAAAGATTTTAAATGGTAAGAAGAGGCTGACACTGTGGTATCAGCACTGATGACTAAGCTTTAAGCAAATATGATATTATATTTGACGAATGCTGCTTAACGAAGTCTAGGTGGCATCTGCTACTTATACATAACAGCGAAATTTTATCTGCTGAAGGTTTCCAGGAGATAGAAATAAACTTAATACAAGTCTAAGTAAAACAGCCTAAGGGTTTTAGCAACTCATGTTTTAAAAAAGTTGTTTTAACCTTAATGGTTTTAAGTAAATTTAAAGCATGCAAGATTCTATACCCTTGCTCGGGGTCAGAGCTCTTCTCTTCGGGAATTTCTTGCTCGGCATCTTGCCCGACAACGGGTTGGACCTCCTCGGCTTCCACAACCCGGGTGATCACCACGTCCGAGGTGGCTTTCTCGGATGTCGTTTGCTCGCTTATTAAGAAACTATACCCCTTACCCAATGGGGTCGCACTCCTATAGCTGTACGCCTCTTGCTCAATCCCCGAAGACTTATCTCGCAGCTGCATAACTGCATGGGAGAAGACATCGCTACAAAGAGACCGAGGAAACATAAAAATTTGGTTCTACCCGCTGGGCAAACACAATTCATAAAGGGGACAAAAACCCTAAGTCTAAGTATACAAAAAGGGCCTTGCCCGCTTAGTAAGTAAGGTAGGGACACCTTTGTGCCTCCTCGACCTCTCTCCAAGACTGAGGTCAAACCTACTAATCTACCTTGAAAGTGCACAAAATTACCAAAAAAGGTCTGAAAGCTCAAAAGGGGGGCAAGAAGGCGAAAAGAGGGGACAAAAAAGAAAAAACACTTACTGAAAATTATTGAAGGAAGAAAGAAGATTACTGAAAACAGAATGCATAGCTTTTGAAGCGAAAGAAGGACGACATAATCTGAGAACATGTCATGCAGATGCTTGAAAAGTCAGGGGGTTCCTGGGAGTTCTTGAGAGCATAAAAGTTGTTGTTTCTCACTGTATCTTGATTTACATTTGTTCATTCATTACATTAGGTTCTATACTTAGTGGCTAAATGGGCTGCGTACCAGTTAGCTTGGCAACTGTGTATAGAACTTTGCCTTAGAATAGTTTTATAGACTTTACAGGTTTCAGCGGAAGACTTCGGCTGAAGGCTTCACCAGCAGACTTCAAGCAGCCTCCAGCGGCAGACCTTGTCTGCACTCAGACAGCATGACGTGTCCAGCTCTTCCAGACTTCAAGCTTAAGTGGATTATTTAATTCAGCCTAAATCAGTTTGATTATGAATTAAATACATCCTCAATCAACGCATTACTTCTTAGATACGCCCCTTCAGTTTTTCCGAAAAAGCATGACGACTTTCGCCTCCTAAAAAGTGACAGAGCAGGTGCACAAACAGACACATACATACTGTACCAACTATTGCAGGTCTGTAACTTTGATTGTCGCCCACCTGCTAGTTGCTGCAACAACTCTTCACCATTCCCTGCTCAGTATCAGTTGATGAAGAAGTCAACAAAACAGCTCCAAGCATTTAATGCATTCAACCTAATAGAGTTGTTCTCACTTCGTCTTCTCCAACGGTCTCAAGGATGCACAACTATAAATACTGTCATTAAAAGACTGAAGAACACAATGCTCTAAAACTATCCAACAACATCAAGCTTTATACTAAGTGCATTCAAGAGATCATTAACTGATCATTGAAGTCCTCAACAACAACAAGAAGATCTGCATCAACTCTTAATCATTTACTTCTTATTGTTGTAATCCTTACTATTCTCCTGCACATTGAATATTCTGTCATACCAGATATTCAATTCCCCCACCCCCAAACATAAGTCATATATTTTTTACACGATCCATTGGATATTTCTGTAATAGAACTAGTGAAAAACATAGTGCACATTTAAATCCAAGGTTGACTGCCTTGATGGTGGACGTAGCACTCATTATAGTGCGAACCATCTCAAAACACATGTGTTAATCTTCCTCTGTTATTTACTGTTTCATTCTGTCATTCATTTCCTTAACTTATTCCTTTAGCAACAAATTTCAGTAATCAACTAAGTCTACCAGTAGTGCTTCACCGATAGACTTGAACTGTCTTCCTTGCAAGTCTTCCGCTACTTCAATCTTTTATAATAGATTGCAAGTGCTTGCTCTTGGAATTATTACGAAAAGTTTTAAGTGTTTAATAAGCTATTCAACCCCCCCCCCCCCTTTAGCTTATTATTGTGCCCTTTTGGGACTAACAATTGGTATCAGAGCCAAACTCTTCGAAAACTTGTTTTTCCAAGACTAAACTCTTGAGAGACACGATCCAATGGCACAAACATATTGAGAATCCATCACGGCTACAACCAGAATCAACTCTTAGTGGCGTCAAGAGAGGGCTCTGATACCAATTGAAAGAACAAAAGTAGGTAGGATTCTCCAAAAACTGCAGCCAATGTAGTTTCCAATGTAGCTTCTGATGTAGCTACAATGGAAGTCACAATGGCTAGAAAAAGTAAAACAGCAGAAGACTTAATACTAAAGCACGAAATTAAACACAAAGGTTTACCAAACAATCTACATGCCTATACTTGTAGATCTAGCCTCATGGCCAAAAAGATTTCACTTAAAAAGATGAATTGATTTACAAAAAACTATGTGAAATCACCAAACAAAACACTCTCACAAGACACCAAGTCTTGGAGACCAAAAACCCACAGAAAAACAGGTATAACAAACGTGGAAAGAAACAAATAGCTTCCTAAAAATAGCACGGAAGACAAACAGCTTCAGCCCTTCAATGTAGTTCCGAATGTTATAACATTCGAAGCTACATTCAAATTCTGCACACTTCTGGAATCTGAAACTGCTTCTGAAACTCTGAAAAATCTGCTCTCAACTTTTTGAATTCTCTCTATATGTGTGTATTTTGCCTCTGCCCCAAGTCCTCTATTTATATGTGAAGAAGTCCTACAAAAAAGGAAGCAAACTCCAACAAGGAATATGATTAGAGTTAGGAAGTAAATACACTTACCATAAATCCTAGATTTTATTACCATATGGAGAATGATTCTAGAGACACAGTTTTAGGAAGGATCTTTGACTATATTTGGCTTCCAAAATAACTCCTAAACTTAAGGACTAAGAAAACAAAAAATCTTTAGGAATATTTTGTTTCCAAAAATACCAAACTTGCCTAAACACAATGACCAAGAAAGGAGAAACAAAACCAAAATAGGTTATGCATATTTTACCCTTACAATCTCCCCCTTTGTTGAGCCTTTCTGGTCAAATCAAATGACAAGTGTTTATTCAACACCAATCAAACCATCTAACCTGCATTGGTTAGAAGAACACATCTCCCCCTGAATTTGTGCAAGGTATAAAATCAAAAAGCATTACTAAGCACAAATCAGAATATACCAATGATGCAATCACATGCATACAAAACAAACATGAACATATTATGAGATTCATCACCATCACCAGAAACACTTGATCTCTCTCCCCCTATTTGACCGGAAAAGGAAGAGGGACAAACCATCTTATAGGAATTCTCAAAAAAATCCAAGATTTTGAAAAACACAGGTGTTCACCATGATTTGATCACACCACTAGCAATAACTGAGCACATCATATCCAGATTCAATACCTCTTAATTCCACACAAAAATTTAGACAACCACTAAATATTTTTCAACATGGAGATTTTTTGGAAATTGATTTGCACAGTTTATTTTAGGACAAAATTTCACCAAGCTGATATCCTTACCAACAATGCATGTCCTAAAATTTTATGCCTAAAAACATGATAACTAAAAGATAGGCAAAAGAATTAAAAAAAAATGCAATCACACACAAGTGATAAAGACCAGATCAAAGGATGTAGTTCCTAATGTAGCTGCATTGGGAGATGCATTCGCCAAAATTGTGATTTTATTTTCAATTTTTCATTTTTTTTTTGTTTTCTCAACCAGATTTCTCTCCCAAGATCATAAATTTTTCACAACAAAAATCCATAGGTACTTTATTTCCCTAGGAATATAGCTCTACTTTATTTCAAGCTATAAAAACATGCCACTTGGAACCTTTCACACTATTTACCAAGGGAAGCCACTTTGCTTTTGATCAACCCATGAAATCCAAGGATTCATAGTCCCAAAATAAAGGTGCCACAACCTTGTTCATAGGTAGCTCTTTTCCGTTAGGTAGCTTTCACACTTTTTCTTTTAAGGGCATTCAATTTTCTCAAGATCAACCCATGAGAACCTAAGTTCCATAATACCAAGATAAATTGCCACATCCCTAGATTTCAAAAGGTAGCTCTTTCCTTTGTGGGCTTAAGATTTTACAACAGCGAAATTTTTGGGAGAGAGTTAGGAGAATCAGAACAATGAAATCACAACAGATTTTGAATGAAATTCCCAAGCAACCATAAGAGGCACATACATGTGAAACAATGATCTAGAGTGCCTTCTAAAGACAAAATGCAATCATGCCTAATTTTTTTTTAACTAAGTGTAAAATCATATGGCACACAAAACACGAGATTTCCAAAGATTGAAAAATCTCTCAAAATCAAGACACTTGGCAAATATATCAGCAAGATGATTTTCAGTCCCAACATGTACAATGAAAACAATTTCCATATTCAACCAAGTCTCTAATAAAGTGGTGTCTTATATGAATGTGTTTTGTTCGAGAATGATGAACTGGATTTTTGTGCTAAACAAATTACATAGGTGTTATCAAAATACAAGGTTAACACTTCAATGTGTAGTCCATAATCTTTTATCATTTGGAGCATCCATAAAAGATTTAAGGCTTCTCTCAAAAATATTTTGATAAGCATGCTAATTTGTGAGAATCAACCTTACCTCTTCTCCTTGTGTATATGTCATCATGAATATTACCTATGACTTGAGAGATTGGATGGTTTTTCTGTATGCGGCTAGGAATGTCATGGTTGCAATAAGCCAAATTGGACTGAATTTCTGAATGTTCAGGACCTGTTTCTGAATCTTGCAAATTTCTGACCAATGTAGCTTCCGATGTAGCTTCTGATGTAGCTACATTCAGAACTACATTCGGAGTCATATTCTGAATCACATCCATTGAACTTCCAGGATATGCAGGTTCTGTCTGATCAGGTGCAGGTTCAATGGTTTTAGATGCAGGTTCTAAAGATTGTGCAAGAGATTCATGATCTCTAAAGTCAGGAGATTCATCGTAGGACCACTTAGCACTAGGGCATATGTCAAAAGGCTCACAATATTTGGATTTACCCTTCTTGTCACTGCCTTTGGGAACCCACATCTTTTTAAAGCTTTTTGATTCCTGTTTCTGTGAATGTACCTTCTGATGTAGCTTCGAATGTGACTTCCAATGTTGCTGCATTGGATGTTGCATTGGTTGTTGCATTTGATGATGCATCTGATTTCGAACCAAGAAGGCCTGCCTTACCTCTTCCTCATAGACAACTTTTTTAAGAAAACAGAATGGCTGAATATGACCAGGCTTGTGACAAAAATGACACACAAAATTTTTCTTTCTTGATTTGGGTTTTTCAAAGAAATTTGGATTTTGAAAATTTTGTGTGGCCTGTTTTGGTTCAGAAGTACACCTTCACCTTCTCTAACAAATATCTTTGGCATAAAACCAATTCCTGACTTACCTGAATTTCCAGAATTCAACTTCTCATCCATTTTTTGTTGGATTGAGTTCCATTTAGCCATGGTTTCATTGGCTAGGATGAGCTTTTCTTTCAGTTCTTCGATCTCAACATCTTTCTTACTCAGCAGACTCTCCAGCCTTGTAATACACTCCTTCTATTCTTCATTGGCCTTCTTTAGCAAGTCATTTGCCTTTCCAAGCAATGTAACTTGATGAGCCCTCTTTTCCCAATCCTTGTACAGCTCTTTGTAACCTTCCAGCAGGTCTGATTCTGATTCTCCACCATTTTCTGTGACAGAGGAGTTAAAACAGCAATGATCTTCCTAGCTTCTGTCCAATGTAGCTTCTGGTGTAGCTACATTCGGAGTCACATTGGCTGAAAATCCTGCAAAATCAGATGGAGAGTTGTGTGCAGCAGTGAGAGTGATGAGATCACCTAGATCTTCATCATCACTATCACTCAAAGTAGCAGAAAAATTCAAACCCTTCTTTCTCAAAGTATTAGCACATTGATTAGCATAATGCCCAAACCCTTGACAAGCCTTACGTTGAATAGAATCAATATTTTTACTTCTAGATGTAGGCTGCTTAGCAAAAGGATTAGTAAAAGATTTTTCAGGGGTTTGAAAAGAACTTTCTTTGGGAGGAAATTTGCTAGGCTCAGTTTTGAAAATTGTTTTGGAGATAGAAGATGGAGATCTGTTTTGTCCCTTTGTTTTCAAAATATTTTTAAACTTTGTTGTTAAAAAACCAATTGAGTCTTCACCAAAATCAGATTCCTCAATCTCCTTATGCAATTCAATCAATTCAGAAGATATATCAACAACAGAAGGAAAAGCAATACTTTCCACAGAAGGAGTAGAAGATGATGCACCTTTGCCTTTGTTCTTAATTTGCTCATTGAGGTTTAACTCAAAATTTTGAAGAATACCAGCAAGTCTTTCAAAACCAATTTTGTCTATATCATGTGCTTCCTCAATAGCACAAATTTTCACATTAAACCTTTCGGGCAAAGTTCGCATCATCTTACTTACAAGACGATCATTGGTGATTGGATCACCCAAAGCAAGAGCAGAGTTAGATATATCAAGTAATCTAGCATAGTAAGACATAATATCTTCATCTTCATTCATTCTAGTGTTCTCAAATTGAGTAGTAAGCATCCTAAGTTTTGAAGCACGAACACTAACAGGACCTTCACATAAGGTTTGAAGGGCATCCCAAACATCCCTGGAAAAGTCATAATTTGCAATAACTCTGAAGGTGTTGGCATCTAAGGCTTTGTATATGGCTAAAAGAGCTTTAGAATTAAACGAAGCAATGGTTCTATCTTGAGTGGTCCAATTTTCCTCACTAGTGATTTTAACATCTCCATCATCATCAGTCGATTTAAGTGGACTCCAACCATTCAAAACAGCAAGCCACGCTCTCTCATCAATTGATTTGATGAAGATACGCATCTTGACTTTTCAAATAGAATAATTTGCATTAGTCAAAATTGGAGGACGAACAACATTCTCATATTGAGAATCTATCACGGCTACAACCAGAATCAACTCTTAGTGGCGTCAAGAGAGGGCTCTGATACCAATTGAAAGAACAAAAGTAGCTAGGATTCTCCAAAAACTGCAGCCAATGTAGTTTCCAATGTAGCTTCTGATGTAGTTACAATGGAAGTCACAATGGCTAGAAAAAGTAAAACAACGGAAAACTTAATACTAAAGCACGAAATTAAACACAAAGGTTTACCAAACAATCTACATGCCTATACTTGTAGATCTAGCCTCATGGCCAAAAAGATTTCACTTAAAAAGATGAATTGATTTACAAAAAACTATGTGAAATCACCAAACAAAACACTCTCACAAGACACCAAGTCTTGGAGACCAAAAACCCACAGAAAAACAGGTATAACAAACGTGGGAAGAAACAAATAGCTTCCTAAAAAAAGCACGGAAGACAAACATCTTCAGCCCTTCAATGTAGTTCCGAATGTTATAACATTCGAAGCTACATTCAAATTCTGCACACTTCTGGAATCTGAAACTGCTTCTGAAACTCTGAAAAATCTGCTTTCAACTTTCTGAATTCTCTCTATATGCGTGTATTTTGCCTCTGCCCCAAGTCCTCTATTTATCTGTGAAGAAGTCCTACAAAAAAGGAAGCAAACTCCAACAAGGAATAGGATTAGAGTTAGGAAGTAAATACACTTACCATAAATCCTAGATTTTATTACCATATGGAGAATGATTCTAGAGACATGGTTTTAGGAAGGATCTTTGACTAGATTTGGCTTCCAAAATAACTCCTAAACTTAAGGACCAAGAAAACAAAAAATCTTTAGGAATATTTTGTTTCCAAAAATACCAAACTTGCCTAAACATAATGACCAAGAAAGGAGAAACAAAACCAAAATAGGTCATGCCTATTTTACCCTTACATACCTTCTTCCAACAATTCGACTCTTTCAAAAAGGATCCCAAGGAGACCTTGAGACAAGCATACGATCGTTTCAGCGAGGTAATAAATAGTTATTTTTCTCTAGGTAAAACCTATGACAAGAAAGAAATGAACATGAGATTTCTAGGCTCTCTAGGTAGACTGTGGCATGTTAAGACTACCGCCATGAAGGAATCTAAGAACTTAAATGAAATGACTCTTCGTAGTCTTTATCCAAGTCTAAAGGTTTACGAGGTCGAAGTTAGTCAAGCTCTAGAGCAGGACAATTAGTTCAAAACTTTGTCCTTGCCAGCCATGGTACAAGAAGTAACTCCAGTTGAAGACAAACCTTCTACTTCCTCCAATGAAAATGATTTTATTTCAGATGAACAATTTGCCATGTTTGTTAAACGTTTTTAAAAATTTGCAAAATATGAAAGGAAGGACACACACCAGCAGCCTTTTAGAAAATCTGCTGAAAGCCCATCTAACAATGAGCTCATGTGTTATAACTGTAGAAAACCTGGTCATTTTGCATCTAAATGTCCGAAGCCAAAGTTTGAAGCATACCGAAAGCCTCCTTATAAAAAATTTCAAAAACAAAAATGTATGTTGGCAAAAGACATTGAAGAGAAACAGGTTGCTACATGGTTTGAGACAGATTCAGAAGAGGATGAGGATGATTGTGAGCAAGCCAATATATGCTTAATAGCTTATGAATCAAGTCCCACCAATGACTCTGAACATGAAGTCGAAATCTCTCCTAGTCCCTTCGTAAAAGGTGAGATCAACTGTAAAAGCTTCAGTAAGGAAGAACTACTCAAGGATAATCAAGATATGCTTGAGGAGTTGAATTCCTTCAGAGTAGCCTATGTAAAACTTGGGAAGAACCATGAAAAGTTTGCTAATGAGAAATCACTGCTGGCAGCTGAGATTCAAATTCTCAATAGCTGTCAACAGGAGAGTATCAAGCTTAAAGGAGAACAAATTCTTTTGTGACAAAGTTGATTGCTTGGTTGAGCACATCAAAGGGCTAGACCTGGAGAAAATTGCCTTGCAAAAGACAATTGACTCCTGGAACAGCTCCAAGGAAACCTTCGAAGGAATCCTCTCTAGTCAAAAGGCAAGTGGAGATAAATCAGGCTTAGGCTATAATGATGAGCCCAATCCTGAATGTTCTTTTCTTCTGTTACAAAGAAAGGTGAAACCTCCAAGACTGCTGATGATGCTTCCTTCTCCAAACAGACCTTCGGCAACAAGGGTAAAAATGGACTTGGCTATACAAGTGTACCATATGTTTACCCCAAGGCTCACAAAGGGAAGCCAAAGAGACTGATTCTATTGAGAAGCTTGTAAAAGGAACGGTAGAGAAATCAAAGTCTGCCGACAAAAACTCTGATAAAACAAAGTCTGCTGGCGGTAAACCAACGAAATCTCTGCTGGTACCTGTCAAGTTTGTCTATGAAATGGCTAAAGCACCCAAGTTAATTAACAATAAACTTAAAGGAATTCTATCGAATCCTCCTAAATCAGTTAACAACAAATCAGCCAAAGCTAAGTCTGCTGGTAATAGATCAAGGAAAACTCAACAGAAACCACTTAAGCCTACTGTCAACATGCTAGCTGAACCCAAGACTGCTGTTGGGAAGAAGGAAAGTCACAAGCACTCTACAACAAAAGCTTATCACAATCATCCATAGAACTTTCATCTATGTCATTCTTGCAATTGTTTAGGCCATCTGGCCCTAGAATACCTGCTAAGGTTCACACCAAAATCTGAGAGACATAGTTCTCTCAAGGTTAGGTTGGTATGGGTCCCAAAAGGTTGCTAATCTTCAGGACCCAAAAGAAAATAAAGGGAGCTTGTTCCTTTGACTTTTTCAGGTCTGCTTCATGGCTATAGATTCAGAAGAAAAGGACATCTGGTACCTCGACAATGGCTTTTCAAGGCACATGACAGGGAATAGAAATCTTCTCTCAGATATAGGTGAAGCTAAAGGCCCTATAGTAATTTTTGGCGACAATGCAAGAGGGAAAACGATTGGGTATGCCTCAATCACTAGAGGAAGTCTCTCCATCAGGAAAGTTTCTCTAGTGAATGACTTAAAGCATAACCTTCTGAGCATATCCTAATTCAACGACAAAGGTCTCATCTGCCAATTCTCCTCCAACCAATGTCTCATCAAAGATCATGAATCCTGCTCAACATTACTGACCGTCAATAGACAAGGAAACGTCTATGTCGTGGACTTAAACCTTCTAGGGAGATCCTCCAGCCTTTGCCTAGTTGCTAACAACATTCGTGACAACAGTTGGCTTTGGCACAAGCGTCTCAGCCACCTCAACTTCAAGTACCTCTCCAAGCTCTCCGAAGATGGGCTTGTCAAAGGTCTACCGGTCCGCCGACCACAATGTAGTTGCAAAGCTTGCCAACTAGGAAAACTTTCCAAGTCTTTCTTCAAGAGCAAGCCAGTTATGTCAACTTCCAGACCTCTTCAACTTCTTCACATGGATCTCTTTGGACCAATCACTACCGTCAATATCTCAGGAGACAAGTATACCCTTGTAGTAGTTGATGACTACTCTCGATTCACCTGGATCGAAACAATGACTTTAAAAGATGAGACATATGATCTAGTCACCGCACTTTTTCAGAAGACTTCAAACTCAAAAGCTTGAAGACATAAGTGACATCAGATCAGACAACAACACCGAATTAAAAAACAACGGTGTTGAAAGATATTGTGATGACCACGGGATCGGCCACAACTTCTCTGCTGTCGGAACTCCTCAACAAAATGGTGTAGCTGAACGGAAGAACAGAACACTCATTGAAGCAGCAAGAACTATGCTGGCAGAAGCTAGACTTTCGAAATACTTCTGGGCAGAAGCTGTCAATTCAGCCTGCTTTACCCAGAATCGATCTCTGGTAAACAAATTTCATAATAAAACTCCATATGAAATATGGAGAGGAAGAGCCCCAAATATAGGATTTTTCAAAATCTTCGCCTGTAAATGTTTTATTCTATACAATGGAAAAGTATAGAGGCAAATTTGATTCAAAATCAGACGAAGGAATTTTTCTGGGCTATTCCAATCATTCAAAAGCATTTCGCATATATATTTAACAAAACTTCTTTCAAAATCTTAGAATCTATGCATGTTACTTTTGATGAATATGATTTAATAGAGCCACGAGTGGCTCCAAATGTTGCTCATGATTCTGATGATGTTGAGACAGGTACAAATAGAGTTTCTACTTCTACTTCACCTCAGAATCCTCCAACTGTAGACTCATCTAGTTCTGCTAATCCAGCTGTGGGTTCCCGGGACTTGCCGCGCCCGCGCCTGGATTGCACGCTTGGAAAATGGCTGCGTCGTGAGGACGCGGATGCGGACTTCATCACCGCTCTCATTCCACCCTCCCTTGTTTAGAGGAAGACGAAATTAAAAGTGCGAGAGGAGTCTTTGCTGCGAGATAGCAGCGTTTGAATCTGCATCGGTTGCCTTTAGTGGATTTTTGGTCCAATATGGGAGCTTTGGGTTTTCTACATCAAGTTATCCCTTGTTTAGGGGATACCAGGATATAGGAATACATCACCCTTTCATTCCCATTCTTTCTTTTTTAGGGAAAAACGGAAAAGTGCAAGAAAGAAGTGTTGCGAGGCCCCACTATGGATTTTATGAAAATAGTCTTATGGCCTATTTCGGATCACTATGGGTGCTTTGGGTTTCCTGCATCAAGTTATCCATTGTTTAGGGGTGTAGACACCCCAAATTCGTACCCCTATTTTATATTGTCAATTAAATATTACAAAATAGACTACTAATTATTTCTTGCATGTTTCAGAAATAAAGATAAAAAAAAAAAAGAAAGAAAATCAAAAAGAAAAGAAAAAGCAAAAGAAAACAAAAAGAGAAATAAAAAAAAAGAAAACAAGAAAAAAAAGAAAAGAAACAAAAAAACAAAAAAAAAACGGAAAGAATAAAAAAAGAAGAAAAACAAAAAAAAAAGAAAAGCAAAAAAAGAAAGAAAAAAAAAAGAAAAGCAAAAAAGAGAAAAGTCAAACCAAATGAAAAAGAAAACAAAAGAAAAAAAAAAAAAGAAAAAGGAAAAAGAAAAGACAGAAGCCGCCGGTTTCCCCCCATTTCCCTTAATCACTAAGCTACCCCACCTATATATACTCCCTCATTTCCCAACAAATCGATCCCTCATTTTTCTCAGACAATCCCTCGCACACAATCCCTCTCTCTCATTTTTATTCCAGCCGGCTCACTCCCACAACAAAACAAAAAAAAAAAACAAACTCTCTCAATTTTTTTTATTCTCTCACTCCCCAGCGCCCTCAATACCCAGCCATCCCTCACTCTCTCAATCTCACTCTCCAGCCGGTCCACCCTCACAAATGCTCACCTCGTATTCCCCACAACAACAATAAACCCACACCCACATACATACTCCCTCACTCTCACAGCCCCTCCTGCCGTCCCCTCTCTTCTCTCGGCACACACTACCCGCACACACTCACACACACATAAAAACGCACACACAAAAAATACAATAAGCAATACAACATAGTTCTTTATGTAACTTATAGCAGCTTAAGTCTGGTTCATTAAAAGTAAAAATAAAATAAAATTTGTCAGCTCTCTGCAGGTTAATGGTTCAAAACATCAATCAAATCAGCGGCCAATCAGGTTAATCAGGTTGGTCAGGTCAGGTTGATTAAAACAAAAAAAAGACTCCTCTCGGAGGGACAGGCAGCCCATTTCTAAAATTAATTCCTTTAAGGGCGTATTTTTATTTCATTTGTATTTTTCCTTTTATTTATTTTCAAAAAAGTTGTATTTTAAATCAAACCTGATGTAGCCAATATAAGGATTGTCTTTGCCTGGATTAGATTAGGAAAATTATGTAAGAGCGGTTATAATGGCCAAATATTCTTAAATGTGTTTGTAATTATTGGAAAGAGGCGGTGCGAGTCCGTAAATAATGTAGCCAGAATGTATCTGTTTAATTTTCCTTGTCAAAATAAGACCTTATTTATTTGCTAGATTAATATAACAATAGGCATATTTCAGCCAAAAACGCTTTGAGGCCGAAAGGGC